>PVJD01003476.1:0-162387 GCA_004026545.1 Mormoops blainvillei | reverse complement strand
GCCAGCACTTGTTATTTGTTGATTTGCTTATGATGGCCAACCTCCTAACTGGTGTGAAGTGGTATCTCACTGTGGTTTTAATTTGCATCTCTCTGATGGCTAGTGATCCTGAGCATCCTTTCATATGTCCCTGGGCCCTCTGTATGTCCTCCTTGGAGAAGTGCCTGTTCAGGCCCTTTGCCCATTTTTTAATTGGATTGTTTGTCTTTGTGGGGTGGGGTTGTGTGAGTTCTTTATATATTTTGGAGATCAAATCCTTGTCTGAGGTATCATTGGCAAATATATTTTCCCATATGGTTGGTTCCCTTTTCATTTTGCCAATGTTTTCTTTCGCCATGCAGAAGCTTCTTATTTTGATGAGATTTCATTTGTTTATTCTTTCCTTTATGTCCCTTGCTGTAGGGGACATATTGGTGAAAATATTGCTGTGTGGAATATCTGAGATTTTCCTACCTATGTTCTCCTCTAGGGCGTTTATAGTATCACAAATTATATTTAAGTCTTTTATCCATCTTGAGTTTATTTTTGTAAGTTAGTGGTCGAATTTGATTTTTTTTCTTGTAGCTGTCCAGATCTCCCAAAATCATTTGTTGAAGAGGCTATTTTTACTCCATTTGATGCTTCTGCTCCCTTTGTTGAATATTAACTGACCATAGATACATGGGTTTATTTCTGGGCTCTCTATTCTGCTCCATTGATCTATGTGTCTGTTCTTATGCCAGTACCAGGCTGTTTTGATTATAGTGGCCTTGTGATATAGTTTGATGTCAAGTATTGTGATCTCTCCTACTTTGTTCTTCTCTCTCAAAATTGCTGTGACTCTTCAGGGTCATTTATGGTTCCATATAAATTTTTGCAAAATTTCTTATTTCATTTACTCTTTCTTCTGTGTCTGGTAGTGCATTGTTTGTGCTCTTTACTAACCCTGAGATACACTGTAATTCTCTGTTTATCAAACTCGATTCCAGCCTGGAATAGCTAGTATTTGAGGGCAGGCTCATGTCTTATTTACCAATGTATCTGTCATACAGTGGCTGGAACACAGTGGACGACAGGCAATAAGTGTTGCTGGACAAATCAATGAATGAACAAATAACCTGAATAAGGAGATGTGGGTAAAAGCCATCATAGACAAATTTCATCTCTCATATTTATAGGTGCATTGCTTTCTGTTACTGCATCAGCTAAACGGTAGAAGGTGGAGAGGAAATTGCAGGTGGGAGCTGTCACGCTGGACCTCTTTGTTCTGACTGTGTAATGGATGTAACCATGCCCTCCTTCCTTCCAGAAACTAGGAAGGCTGCTGGTAGAGCAAGGTTCCAGGCAGATAAAGAGATGGACAGAAAAAAACTGAACAGATTGGTAGTACCATAATTTCATGATCTCCAACTTCAACCTGTCTGCCAATTCTATATTTATAGATGAAGCTTCTCTTCTTCCTATTTCAAGTTTCCTTCACAATTCTCAAACTTCAGATGTTACAGAATCCTCCCTTATTTTCAAGATTATTTTTAAATTTCTAATTAAAAAAAGAGAAACCAGTAGATAAAAACTTCCTCTGATTCTGCCCAACAAACCCAAAAACTTAAATTTTCTCCCTCTGTTCTGATATGTGGAAGAGGGGTCTCTCACTCTCGAAAGAATCAATCTCTCCATGTATGCTGTGGGTCCTCACCCCTCTTACTTTGGGGTCACAGTCAGTAAATAATCCCTTCTCTGGCCTTCAATCTCTCCTCCTTGGCTCTTTTCTGTTGGGATCTAAGCAAGTCTCTACCATCATAAAACAAGCGATAATAATAGTAAAAATGCACATGCTTCCTCAGTTTGCCTCTAGATAATGCCCATGCCTCTCATCCCCTTTATAACCCACTTCTTCAAAAGAGTTGTGATGCTCTCTGTTTCCAAGTTCTTACTTCCCAGTTATCCCTCAGTCTCAAGGAGTCTGACTTCCACCCTCACCTGTCCATCAAACCTGCTCTCCTCTGGGTCCCTGGTGACTCTGTTGTTTCCAAACACATGGAATTTTCCCAGTCCTCATATTTCTTATGCTTGTGGCTGCAGTTGACATTGTTGACTACCCCTTCATGAAAAATGTCCTTCCCTTGCCCTCATGAGGCTTCTCCCTCCTGGGTACCATCTGCCCTCTCCTTTACCATCCCTTCTGTGGCTCCTGTTTCTTTGTCCATCCTTATGTGTTAGAGTCCCTTAGGCTTCTGACCCAGGTCCTCTCTGTTGCTCCTGATTCATCTCAGTCTCCCTCTGGGCTTCGGGGACTATCTCTCTACACTACAGGCTCTCTAACGTACATCTAACTTAGAAGCATATTTATCTGCTAGCCCCACTGTTCCCACCCTGAATCGAATTTCACTGTTGCTCATTGGAGGAGGCTTTCCTACCACTCTGGCCACCTTCAATCTATTTTCATAAAAGTAACCTGTGTGACCCTTCTGAAACATAAAGCTAATCACGCTGCTTCTGCTTAAAACCTTGACCATCTCCAAGAGGAAGTCATAGCCCATCACTGGGTCTTCAAGGCTTTTCGTGACCTGGACCCTTCTCCAACTCCAGTCTCCTACCTTGCCATTCTCACCTCTCCCCACTTGGCCCTGGCCCTCTCTGGGCCACTGGAAACTACTCTCAAAACCCCGCTTCTCTGTTACCGTGAATTCTCTCTGGCTCCTGGTCCTTGCCTGGAAACTCCTTCTTTGCCTCTTCCCTGCCTCGCTGCCTTCCTCAGTGAGTAAACTCACCGTCAGATCTCACTTTGGTGCTTGTTCCTATAGGAAGCCATGAGGCCCTCCCGTGTGTTCCCACCAGGCGTGTGCCTGCCCTCTCATAGCACGGTCACGCGGATTTGGAACCCCTCACTAGTGTCCCTCTTCCGGACTGTGAGCTCCCTGAGAAGAGGAACCATGTTTGTCTTGCTTCCCCAGGCCTTGGAGGGCGTGCCTCAGGACATGCTGAAAATGAGAATCCCCCTAGGAAGCTTCTGTACCAGGAATTTGTGTGCTAATATATTTCAGTTATTTACAAAATATATTTATTAAGTAACTGTTTCTTTTCTAATTTTAATTAAACAAAGGATAAAATAGCTCATATAAATTAACTTAACTTGAGCCAAAACAAAAAAATTGACAGTTTGGGTTAGCCTTATAGCCTTCTTTTGGGGAAATATATGCTCTCTCTTAGGTTTTTTGAAATACAAAGAATTACTTAAGGATTTCTTTTACCACTTTTATGAACTCCTAGGGGCTCTTGACTAGAAACCACATGCCCCAATATCCTTAATGTAGAGTAATTGTAATAGAAAACGTTAGATTTGTGGTCACATACACATTTTTCAAGTACTCTTTCAGCCCCCTTGATGTCAGTTTTATTTAGCTGCAAAATAGCATTAGTATCTTCTTTGCAGAATTGTGGTATTGACTAAATTTAAAAGACTGAATTTAAAAATAATGTGCTTAGTGCCATGCCTCACATAAGGTCAACTCAGCCAGAACAGGCATTATTATTTTGATTTTTTTAAAAAATAAATGAGAGAGCGATGTAGAAAAGGTTAGGTGAGTTACCCAAGCAGCACAGCTTGCCAGTTAGAAAATAACATGTAGTTTATACTTCTGATCCAGGATTTTCCCTACTTAATGCCACTGCCATTCAGAAAAAGGAGCACTGATGAAAATAGCTAAGTATATTACTGGTGGAAATTTTGCCTCACTTCTCTTTCCTTGGTAGAAATTCCAGTGAGAAGTGAAGGGAAACCACAGGGATCCATTTTCAGAGGTGGTCTGGCAGCCAGGGCCTGAGATGCGTGAGGGCGGAACGCCCAAACAGGGTGGGTAAACCCTGGGCCTGAGGCAAAGACACAGAACACGCCGCTGTCTCTCAGAAGATGCCCTATTCTCCTTCTCGCCAGGGCAGTTTAGGCCATACTTTCAGTAGTTTCATTTACTTTTAGAGAGAGGATATTTTATCTGCTGAGTTCTTTGAACTAGGCATTTATTTAGACAAACAAAATGCGTTGCTGAGTCTCCTGGATGTTTTCACACAGTTGAGCCACCATCCGTGTCTCCTCATCTATTTAAAAGGGTTCATTGGCATACGGGCTTGGGTTTTAGTTGTGTGACTTTTGTTTCTGAATTTCTTTTTCAGGAGGCAGGTGGAGGGAGGTTGCTGAGTCATCACCTAAGGCAGAGGTAAGGGAGAAGAGGGTGGGGCCAGTGGATGTAACCTCCTCTGGTCCCCAGGGCTGTGGGTAAAAGCCCGAGGCATGGTTTAGACAATGGTGCTTGTGAGGGTCGTGCACAAGCAGTGGAGCTTAAGAGTTTGTTGCACCCAGGCTGCGCCCACTTGCATCCAGGGGGATTCTCCTGTTTCTGTATAGAGCACTGTCACTCATTGTGGTGGGCTCGTGCCCAGGATAGTCAGTAGCTGTGTTCTTGCAATTTATCTCACCAGTAGTTGCAGGGAGGGAATAGACTTTAATGAGGAAATAAGAGCAAGACTTGATCCTAAATACATTTGAGAAACACCCAAAAATAATGACTACTGCCTCTCGGGGTGGGATAGGGAGCACTAACATCCTGTTGGTGAGAGATAACGAGTCAGCAAAGTTTGGGTCTGTCTGTTTATGTGATTCTCTCTGTCCCCATGAGGACATTTGGGGTGATATAGTTTGAAACTCATGTCACATTATTTATTCCAAGAGTGGTTACTATGAACTGTATTTTTATGACAAATCACTGATTGATTAAAAATAATGAGCGTGCAAACAGGTTTAATCCATCAGAAGTCAGCAATCAAATGTACTTTATAAATGAGGTTACTTGTTTCTGGCTGATACAATGATGAAATTAGCATTTATCGAGCACTGCCAAGGTGCCAGGAACCCTTCCTTGCTTTACTGCAGTCCCTTGAGACTCTCTTATGCTATCCCCATTTTACAGATGAAAAACTGAAATGCAGAGAAGAGAGAGACAACTTGTCTTAGACCACATGCCCCCAAAATGGAAAGGCTTGGATCTGAACTTCAACTGCCTGGTTTTATACGTCATACTCTCAATTTCTGCTATATAACTTTTCCATAAGTGTCATAAACAGAAGAAAAAAAGAAAACGAATAAACAGCGTTATATAAAGAAAAATATTCTCTAACCAAGATCTGAAAAAATATTCTCTCTAACATCAGTTAATTATGATGTTGTTAAATCATAATGTCCTTGTTTTGTTTTTTCTTAACTATACAAACATAGATTATAACAAAGAAAGACAATGATATCAGATTTAATAGGCATACTGTTGCTTGAAATTGTGTTATTAAATCACTTGAAAATATAGACTATATGCATGAAAATGAAGCATTGACATAAACTTCAAAAACTTGCCAATCCATGATTTTTGTCACCAATTTGCCCATATGAATGAAATTAGTCTTCATTCCAACTGTCCTCACATTACTGTAATTTTAACAAATGTAATAGTTTGAATTATATGTGTTTTGTATATTAGCATAAATAATTTTAAAACAGTTGATTTCCAGCTTTTTAGGTGTTACCTTCTTGCCTTTTTTAAAATGTAGTATATATATATTTCTGTTACCTATTATGAGAACCCTAAAACTTCTAGTACAGAAGTGTGTGCTCCCCAAATGTTTATTTATGGATGAGTGGGGAAGGTAGTACACATTTCTCAGTCTTTTTGGCCTCTGAATCTCCTAATTTGGGGAGAATTACCACCTCTCAGGAGTCTTGATGGAATAAAAACTAAAGCCAGACACAGGACCCCGGCTCCACCAGAGTCCTGTCCCAGAGTAGCCCTTGACATAAAAAAGGGGGAGATTATTAGGACTCCTCTCTGGAGGCAAGATGCACGTTTGACACAACTCATTATAAAGGAAATACATTTCAGAGTATCTTACTTTTATGAAAAAACTTAAATTTAGGTCACCTGAGCATAGTCTGAGCAGCCCGGAAGGCCCCTAACGAAGTCGCACACATCACTCACAGTCCATTTCTGAATATCTTCATCCAAAGACGAGTTTTCTCCACTTGTAACCAGCACATGTGTTCCTTTAAAATAGAAAGAAAATTATTTTGTGGTATAAATTTCCAGGGGAAAGGGGTGCCTGAGAGTAGAGTTGTATGTATAGCCACAGTAGTTTCCTCCTATTTTATTGCCTCAGAGTAATCCGTTTATATAGATCTGCATGTAAACTCCTTAAAAGATATTAAGAGTTATTGAGAGATGTTTTCTAAAAAGCTTAGTGGTCTCCTTTCTTTTCTTTCTCTAAAAGATCTTTAATGACAGCATTAAGTAAACAAAGTTCCAGAGCTGCTTCTCTCAGATTCTAATAGAAATGCCCTGTGGATTTCATTCTGCAGATTAACTCCCCCATATTCTGTGATGTTGTTGATTTATCGTGCTCTCTAGGTGACCCAAGGAATTAGCAGTGTATCTTCATCAAAATGGCAAATTAACACTTTGCAAGGGAAGCAGTTGGTCTGGTGGCTAGATCACAACCCCCTCCCCCAGTCCTTGTGTTTTAAAATATTTTTATCCAAAGAAGCTCTAGAAAACTATTCAGCGTTTTGGGGAGAGTATTGAGTTTATACTTTTAGATCAGAAGGTATCATTAAGAGTAATGGGCCCTGAAAGTTAATATTATATTTGTCTATTTATTTCCACACTTAAATACAGATAGAATTCATACTTTTAAGCAAGTAAGAAATTAACAGCAAATTAAATTAAAATGTTAATTAAAAATTCTAGTAGTTTTTCCCATCCTTCCTCATACTTGCCTTCCTAACCTTTGCTGTAAATTCTCCATATAGTAATATACAGAGATGAATTTCACGGATCTAGTTTCTTGGAACTAAAGTAATAAAGAGATTCCAAGAAGAGGTAATTCTAAATAGGGTTAAGAAAAGGGAGGATAAAAAGAAGCATGACAGTTTTTGTTCACTTTGTAATCACTTAAGGACTTGATGACCGGTGATTCGTGAGAATCTGCCATTGGCCGTTGGCGCCTGGGTACTTGCCTGGCAAAGAGGGTCGAGGAACTGGAGGGTAAATCCCATTTTTTCCACTGCAGGCTGCAAAAAACTGCTCTGGAACCTTCCCTTGCCCACCGCCCCCGGCCCTTGCTTCCATCTGAATGTCAGGAGGCCCCCAGGGTTTTCTGTGGATGCGCTCCAACTCTGTGTAGGTATTGCCGGGGTGGTTAAGAACTGCAGGCGGCTCTTCATTGATTTCTCTTGAATTCTGATTGTTGCAAACTTTGATTTCTGGGTCTTTTGCACACTCATCCTCTTCATGGGGAATCACATGAATCTGGCCTAGGGATTTTTCTTCTGCTTGACTTTTGGAACTCTCAGTATCACTGTCTAGAAGTTTCTGATTCCCTGTACCTCTCCTGAGATGGCGACATTTCTGCCCCCAGCCCTCTAGATAATGTGGACTAGCTGCCATTAACATGGGGTTTCCATGAAGTTTTCTCAGGGAGCATCTGTGTAAATGCAGGTCGCTGGCAGGGATCACGGTCCTGCGGTAGCAGGTGGCTGGGCCAGCAGCGACACTGGAGCCGTAGGGGGATGGTATCCCCAGACCTGCTAATCCCTTGGGGTTCGCTTTTTCGATCTTCCTTTGCTGGTAAATGGCACGCATTTCCATTTCCATCCTAAAAATAAAACAAGGCATTTTACAAGGCAACCCAAGAAAACCACTAGAAATATAATTTTAGGGAAGGAGACTTGACTTTGGATGTTGAACACAATACAATACACATATGATATATTATAGAGTGGACACTTGAAACCTAAATAATTTTATTAACCAATGTCACCCCACTAAATCTGATAAAAATTTTAAAAACGAAATAAAATTTTAATAGCTCTCTGCCTTCCCTCAGACAGCGCCTCTGCTTTTCCTGTGAGTCTTCACACTACTCACCAGAAGCTTGTTGGATGAAAGCACACATCCCCCAGAAAGTCACTGGGAAGGGAAGTCTGGGCTGAGATCGGAGGGTAAAGGCATGCTGACTGTCACAGTGGAAGCCCCAGGTCAGTCTGTAGAGACTTGCCTCTAATAGATATGACAAATTTAACAGTTCTGCCTGTTAAATTTATATAAATTTTGACTATAACTTAATAATGCAGTATAGGGTAGTTTCTTGCCAGGGATTAATCCTCAAAGAAACTAAAGTTCTGGAAGAGGTTTTTAAACCTTGCCATACAATTTTAGTGGGACTCAAGAAACGCAGTAAGTCAATGCAAGTCTCAACTGTTACAGATTACTTCAAGTGGCAGGGGTTGGGGGAGGAGGAGGAGGAGGGCTTGATGTTCCTGTTTACTTTAGTTTGCTTATTGGTCATCACCTGGACCTTCTAGGGTTGGGTGATGAGAAAATGGACTCTGATACCTTCTTTTCCCCACAGGTCATACCCTAGCCATCCCCCTTTCTCTCTCCCGGTAGCTACAGCTGAAGGTCCCTGTTGGGTTGACATGGGGCTGTCTGGGCTCTGACTGTATTGTGTGAAGTGGGATTGGCAAGCTTGGCTCCCATCTTTGGGTAAAACTGAAGTTATTTAAGACAAAAATGCCAATATGAATTTCAGAGGAATTGCAGCTAGGCATTTTAATCATGAGACATTGAAAAACTACTAGGGTCTGTAAACTTAGCTTTACCATATAATTTTTTAATCTTGTTTTTATCCTTAACTAACCTATGTATATGTGTGTATACATATATATATACATATTTCTTTTTCTAATATTCTTGAAATATTTTTGTATGTGATCATAACCAGAGTGTATATGTGTATATATATCTATATAAAGAGATGTATTATACATTCATTCAGAGTGTATATATGTACACAAATATAACAACATACACATATACAACTATAATAAACAAATGAGTATATATATAGCTGTATCTATTTACTTATCTTTTTAAAACAAAAGCATAAACAAACAATCGAAAGAACAGAAAATAAATAAAGCAACACTGTTACGTTACCTGGCAGTGTGCTGCCTTTGAATCATTTCATTCCTTCTGGCCATTGCCTTTAAGGATTCAGGTGGTAAAATGCCCCAACCTTAAGAAAGAAAATCACCATCCACCCCACAGACAAATTAACAACATCCATTTGAAAATAATAAAAAAGCGTAATGATTAAAACAGTATTTGCAAGTAACAGTTGAGCTCAACGTTGGCAACAGTATCAGTTCGCCGCTACTCAGCCTCTCAGAGTCATGTTGGTGAGGCATGAGAACACTAGACAATTTTTTTCTTTAAGGGTGTGGTCTCATGATTGGTGGCATTTCCTTCCATCTTTCAAAAGGAAAAAGATGAAATAAACTGCGGGTCTCTTGATTTCTTGCTTTTGAAATAAAAGTTGATAGATATTTCTCCCCTTTGGTACAAGAGGATTTAGTTGACCTTTAAAAAAATTTTACATGCTTCCTGATGCACTGAAATCCTAGAAATAAATGCATGATTTAAATGGATAAAATATATAGTTCTCTGTGTGAGCATTTTGGTGTATCTGAGGAAAATATATTTTCTGAAACAATTTCAATGGAGTTGGGTAACAATTATAGTCTTTGTGACAACCTTCTAAAATGTCTTGAAATAATGGGAGCATAACCAGGATTCAAGGCCTACACTTGCCTAGTAACTTCATGCCATATTAATTTTTTTTCTTTATGAGCACTCCCAATGCACTGAAAGTCTATACTCGTGTTCCTCAAACTACCGATGGTGAGAAATTTTTTTGTTTTTAAGTTTCCAACTCATTATGGACCAACACTTAAAATAATATGATAAAATGATTTTTTTAGAAAAATGAAATGAAAACAAGAACAAATAAAAGCAAAGTTTTTTAAACTATGAGATTAATAGACATAAAACTACCCTATCAAATTGCAATAAAATTTTCTAAGCCCTTACTTTCTCTATTTATACATTATTTGTACAAACACTTCACAGACCAGCACAGGTCCACAGAATACACTCTAATAGTAATAAACACAAATTGTACTCATTGTACATAGTTTCATTCAACTATATTTTTACTCGTGTAAATATATTCTCCCCAAAAGAAGGGTAAATCTGAAGGCTAGAACTTTTTCTTATACTTACTCTGAGCTGAGCTAGTAGAGCTCATTAAACTATTAATAATAATCTGTCTTGAAATAAACCACCCAATACCTTTTCTTGAGATTTGTTGTCAATTAAAAAAATCAAGAATTAATGAGATGACCTCTAAAAATCCTTCTAACTCTAAAGCTGTATATTTTTATAGTTCAGTGACTTCAAGATATTCCCCTTTAGCCAGCTGACATGCAAAAAAGTGCCAGCTCATGACATACTACCCAAGGATGCAGAGAAAGTCCACGTGAGAAGTCCAGTGTGGAGAACATAATTCTCATCACCGAGATTTTAGGACCTTTTGAAATCTAGACTCATCAAACCTGTTCCAAGAATCTTTCTCTTTCCCAAATAAGCGACCTCAAACATAGTGCTAGTCTAACTGTAATAAGTCACTCCCTACCTACCATACCAATTTTTGAAATAGACCCTTGTCTTAATTTCTATTTGCTAATTTACTTAGAAGCTTAGTTTCTACAGGACTGAGGCCTTACCTTGCCTTTGCTAACTTACCTACATCTTTCTTTGAGGTGAGAGGCTGACCTATGTTCCTGGGACAGATGATCAATCTGCCTGTTTGTCTCCAAATACTTGGCAGTTTCTAAATTTGTCTCCATCTCTGAGAGGGACACTCTGAGCCTGTGGTCTATTCCCCTGTTAACCTGTAACCATGGCTGTCGAGTTATTGGGGTCTTGCTGCCAGGTGGGACTTCCACTCAGAAACAGCTGTCTTATTTGGTCCTAGGGCCACTCAAGTGTGGGTTTCTTGTTTCATATCTGCTCGAAGGCCCAATCTCATTGCAATGGATCCATGCACTGTGGTAGTTCAAACCCAGGCAGGCCAGTGTCTTCGCCAGCCCGGGTACCAGGCATATTTCCTTTTGAGTCAGGCTTTTCACTCACGCTGTTCCTATCTATTGACTTGTTGGAGTTGGGAAGGAGGGACAAACAGAAATGCATGAATATAGTTTTGGGGAGATAAGATGCATCGGTTTGATCTTCATTCAATGCGGTGAGAAAATTCTCGCCTCCTAGTTTCTCTCGAGGCCCCACCAGTCATGTTTTCACTGTCACCACTCTACTGAAATGTATCTTACCAAGATCAGCAAGGACATCCACATAGCTGAATGTAATCATGTATCTTTAGTCCTCATCTACTTGATCTATGGGCGGCATGCTTGACACAGTTGCTCAGTCTCTCCTTAAAGAATTTCTTCCCTTGCCTTCTAGTCCTCCACACTCTCCTGGGTTTTCTCCAGCTTCACTGGTTGCTCCTTCTGTCTCTCCCTTGCTTGTTTCTCCACATCTCTCAATGTTGTTGATGTGTCCCAGGGATCATTCTTTTAACTTTTCTCCATACTCACTGTACAGATGATCTCATCTAGTCTTAGGTATGCCGATAGCTTCCACAATTATACTGTCAGTATCTCCAGAAGTCCTCCCTGGACTTCAGCTGCCTTCCTGATGTCTCTCGCTGATCGTTTATTAGGTATCTCAGTTGTAATATGAGCAGAACTGAGCCGATGCAATTTCCCCTGCCCCAAGAACTCCGTTCCTCTCACAGTATTCTTCAACTCTGTAAATAGCGACTTTACTATTTGATTGCTCAGATCAAAATTATGGATGTTACCCTTAACACTCCTTTTCTCACATCTCATAGCTAAGCTATGAGAGAATCCTGTTGTTTCTACCTTCAAAATAATTACAGAATCCAATAGCTTCTTAATATTCCTACTGCCACCACCCAGGGCAAAGCCATCATAATCTTTTCACTATTCTAATAATCCATTTACTACCATCGGTTTATCCCCAGAACTTTGTCCTATCAAGATTGTTCTCAGCACAGTAGCCAGAGTGGTCCTAGTAAAAAGCAAGCCAGACCATGTCATTACTTTTTCAAACTCATCAAAAGCTTTCCATTCTTATTCAGAACAAAAGACAGGTCTTCACTAAGACCTATTAGGCTACATATTAACTTCCCGAAGCCCTTTTAACTTTCAGATCTCAACTCCTTATGGCCTCATCAGTTCCTTACATGTAAGATAAGACAGATAGTAATATTGCAGGTTTTCATGTTATTCATCAGTAAGTTGATGGTTGGGAGAGTGAAGCAACTTAGAGCTGGTCACACAATGGTAATTTAAACCTAAGTTCTAACTGCAGAAACTATAAGCATAACCGCTACATCCTTCAGCCATCCAATTCACAGTGGTTCCACAGATGAGAGCCAACCATACGATTGCTCATACCTGAATAAACATGATTGGGCATCATGTTTGGTATAGCTGCATTTGGTAGAACAGAGGATTCAAATTTGGATGGAACACAAAACTGTCTTGGGTCAGTTGGAGCTACAGTTGAAGGCAATAAATCTCTAGGGAAAAAAAATATAAAATAGATAAAATGAGGATGGAATAGTACAAAATTTCCATTGCACAGACAGTGAGTTTCTTTATTTGCCATATAGGATTCTATCATTTCTTCCCAAAACGAAATGCAAAAGTCCTGCACTCTCTATTGGTTTAAGTAGAAATATGGTGAGAAAGATTAGGAGGGAGAACCCTACTGAGGAAGGATTGACCCAACTGACAACAACAGAGAAAGAAGGAAAATTTTAGGGATGTCTGAAAGAAAAAATCTGTTTTCCATGACCAACATAGTGTTCCTTTAAAAAAAGAAATTCAGTGATCCCTGAACTCTTTATTGGCCTTCTGCCCCAACCCCGCAAGGGTGCCCTGCTTCTGCTGCTTTAATGCCTCAGAACTTTGGTGTCATTGACCTTAGACACCACTTTGCCATCCACAATCCTGTGAGTGATCGTCTTTTGGATGGATTGCATGGAGTTGCTGTTGTCCAAGGTGACATCAAGATCAAAGTCCTCCCTTTCTTCCAGCAGGCAGCGGTAGCTGGCGATCTTAGCCTCCAGCTTGACCTTGACGTTCAGCAGGTCCCCATACCCTTGGGGCTGGTGCTGGCCCTCTGCCTAGGTCTGGGCCAGCTCTGACTCCAGGTGCAGCAGAACCCTGTTGAGCTGTTCCATCTACATGGCATAGCGCATCTCCACCTCCTCCAGGCTGTTCTCCAAGCTGGCCTTCGGATAGCTCATGGAGTCCAGGTTGATTTCCAAGGACTAGACCCTATGTCTCAGATCTGTGAGTGTCATTTCAACAGCTCCTATCTCAGTGGTCTGTGAAGTGACCACTCTGGTGCTCTCCTCAGTCTACTGAGACCACTGCTTGCCTGGTTCCTCTCAGTTCTCCTGAGCCAGCATGTCATATTGGGCCCCGATGTCCTCCATTATCTTGATTAGGTTCTGAGATGTGGGGACATCCAACCCCACAGTAAACCCAGATTTGGCAATCTGGCTTTGTAGATCATTTACTTCCTCTTAGTGGTTCTTCTTCCTAAGGAGCAGCTCCTTCTTCATAGTCTCGATCTCCGTTTCTAGCTGTAGCTGAGTGAGATTGGTGTCATCAGTGACCTTTTAGAGCCCATTGATGTCACTCTCTACAGACTGGCACGTGGCCAGCTCTATCTCATGCTTGACTCTGAAGTCTTCAGCAAAAAGGCTGGCATTGCTAATCAATCAGACATTGGCCACAGAAGTTTTAAAGATCTGGGCTCTCACATCCTCAGTGGTCTTGAATTAATACCTCTAGTCTCTGACCTGGGATTTCTTCTTCTCCAGATGTTCCCAGATTTTACTTTTTCGTCTCCAACTATCAGCCTCCAGGCTCCTTATCCTCTCTGGGTGTGAGGCCAGGTGGTTATTCAGGCATTGCGTAATCTCCTTCTCTTTCTGGATGTCCCCAGACCCCCAGCTACCCCCCACACTCATGGAGTGGAACACAGAGATCTACGAACCCAAGTCCTCAGCATCTGCATAGACACTGGCCACGCTGCTGGCTGGCTGGGCGACTGCACGGAGCCCAGGGTCCTAGTAGTTGGTAGAGAAGCCAAGTCTCAGGTTTGAGCCATCCCAAAGTACTATTCTGAGCACAACATTCTTTTCTCATTTAATGGAGATATTTGGCTTTGCTTTTGTCATCTGGAACCAGTGTTTGACCTCCTGGATAGATAATTCCTTTATTTCACCAAACTTCAGTGGTCTCTAGAGGTCAAATTTATTGTTCACACTCCATGAACAAGAATAAATAATAGATTTTTACTTTCTCCTCAGAATGTCAAAATATTCTAAAGAAGATAAGGTAGGAAACTGCCAGAATTTTCAATGTAAACACTGATTATGTCACTTTTATTGAAAAGAAAGAATTACCCTATCACAGGAAATGCAGGGTACCCAATTATTATTAACTAAATGGTGTCCCCTCAATTCTATATGTTGAAGTCCTAATCCACAATGTAATTGTACTTAGAGATAAGGCCTTTAAGGGGTAATTAAGGTTAAATGAGGACTACAATGTGAAGCTTTAATCAAACAGGACTGGTGACCTTTTAAGAAGAAGAAGAGACACCAGGAGTGCCTGTGTACAGAAAAAAAGCTCTGTGAGGGCACAGCAAGAAGGCAGCTGTCTGCAAGCCAAGGGGAGAGGTCCAACCACAAACCAGCCCTGCCGACACCTTGATCAACGAAGACTTTCAGCCTCTAGAACTGTGAGAAATAAATTTCTGTTGTTTAAGCCACCAAGTGTGTAGTATTTTGTTATGGCAGCTCTCACAGACTCCACCAGTGTTTGTATCTGCACAATGCCTGTCATGTAGTAAAAGTGCTTGTTAGCTATTTGCTGAGCATGTCAAGCAGACTTCAAAGGGGAAACGGTGGTGGGGGAGCGGGGGGTGGTGTTGAAGATACAGCCAGCAGAGAATCTCGAAGTGAATTACTGCACCACAGTTCAGTGAAATAACATTAGACCATAAAACAACACTGGGGTTAAAGTCATTCAAAAACTGAATGACTACCCATATCCTCCTTTGACTGTAATATTATGTTGGAAGGAAATACCTATTCACAATTGGAGGTTCGAGTGGTGGGGGAACCAGCGGGATCCTCTGCTGCCCCGATGCTGTCAGTGAAGGGTTCATGGCCATCGTTGGATTTATCATCAATACCTCTTGCCACTGATAGAATTCTGAAAAGACCAGAAAAGTACATTAACAAACAACTCTACTTTTTGGGAACTGTTTGAATTCTTCTTAAATGATGAACACCATTTGTATTTTCCAACACTTGGGAAGACTAGCTGCACCACACTTTCAGTTGCACGAACAGCCCTCCATTGTAAGCACCCAGATACAACTGCAGAACTCACTGTTTCATCCATGTGCCCTTGAAATTTATTGCAAGAGTCCACAGGTAACACCACACAACACTGAGAGCAATGATATAATCAAACCAGCCTTGCAAGATTCCAGGAATACCAACTTCCTTTCTTACAACTTACTTTGATTTGTATGTTTCCAGAGGGAAAAATGTATGTGTTCTTCTTTATGTTCAATGTTTGGAAAAATATTCTTATTTAGCTGATAAGATTAAACAAAAAAGAAGGAGAAAATCTTCTTAATAGCTAAAAATATATCTAATTAGAGAGGACACAGGCTGAAAGCATGAGACTGGATTTAATTAGAACAAATGACCAAGTTATATTCAAACAAACATAAGCACAGGGATGCATAACTTCATCTTCAGAGCTTAGCAATCAGAAAAAGAGACCCTTGTTAGGGGCATAATATTTTGCCTTACATTTTTTTTGTTAATTATTAATGTCCTTTGAATAATTTTAAATATTAAATAAGTACTAGTCAAACAGGTCATTTTACCTTCATCCTTAGTTGTTACTGAAAAAAACCCCAAACCAAACCAAAACAAAACAAAACAAGATATCTACAACTATGTTTGAAAAAAAAAAAGGAAATTATGAGGAAAAATTCTGCTTTTCAAAGTAGTAATCTTTCATTCTTTCTTCCTTTCTTGTGTGTATATTTGATTGAAGTAGTAAATAGTTAATACATTCATATGATTCAATAACTAAAAATATAGCGATATTTAAGTAAGAAATCACTTCTTTAGCTTCTTTATCAGACTTAAACCTACTGATCAAATTGGAAATTCAAGTCCATGGGTCACTTAACATTTGCTTTCACTATATATATATCTGTCACATAGTAAAAGTACTGATTTATTTTCACTGTAGTCTCTGTCAGGATTAGAATAAAAATATCTGCTAGGTGCCTGCCAGCCATGGTGAGAATGCCAACAAAGAATGCAGGCTGGGGATATAGCAGACGTGGGCTTGTGGTTCTGGGAAGGACACTGCCCTGTGGCTTGAAATTGCAGGTCCTACACATGCTATTTGGGGCACAGCCACCTTCTTCCCCTTAGACCATTACACAGCTGAATGATGTGGGATACAACCTGGTGTTTCATTTTGAAACATTAGGAACTTTGATTTCTGTCATAAATTGACTGCCTTTTGAAGAAGCTTGAATTTACCAATGAATAAGATCGAATCTTTGAAAGTATAAAATATAATGCTCCTCTTGCATTTTACATGATGCCTGAGACAATTCAGGAAGAAGGAAAAGGAAGAAGGAAACAGTGTAGAACTCTTCCAGCGCAAAAATTGCCTAGACATTGACCGCCCCTCTTCCTCTCACATACCAGCTTAGGGAAATGCCGTGGAAATCAGTCACCAAAAGTAGATGAGGCTGTCTTATTCGGAATTCCCCTTCGGCAGGCCTTGAGATAAGAGCCTGAGTGCAGGAAGCTTATTTGGGAGGTGACGCTAAGTAGCCCACATGATGAGGGAGTAGGGAAGTGAAATCAGGAAGGGAAAAGCCGATAAGGGGTGAGTTATGTGTGAGTTACCGCTGTGGGTGACTGGTGTTCAACCCTGCTGGAGACCCTCTCAGAAACCTTGTGGCACACACTTGAGAAACGTCCCAATGAAAGATGGAGAGTTGGTTATTTGCCCACCAGTTTTTGTTGGCACACTTCTCCCTCACATCTGGGTTATGCCTGAGCCTGGTCTAACGAACTAAAGTTGAGCAATGCAGGTGCTTGAGACAGTAAATGACCTCCATGGCTGCAGGTGAACTCAGACGGGGGCCGCGAGCATGTGGGACAAGGCAGCAATGGTGTCTAATGCAGTTGAGGCAAAATGGTTACCTTCCAATGTCATTCCACTAGACAATCGGCACAGGTACCTTTCTTCTGGACTGCCAGGCTCGCCAGCCACAGGCATATTTCCACGAAGCTCTGTAGGGTCCATGGTCTGCAACAACACAGCCGGGTTTTTTTTCCACTGTCAGTCACGTGTTCCGTGAAATAAGTGGGGAACACAAGGCTATCGGCTCATGAAGATGAAGACATGAGTCATCCGAGACAAGTCTCATCTACTGTAAGTCAACTTTAAAGCTCTGCTTAGTACCATATCTGTTCTGGATACTGTGGTTCTTGGGTCTGGCTTTCTTTCTCTTTGCAATTTCAAGGGAGTTCAATATAATTTATAAAATTTTGTTACACTTTTGACATGGTAGTTTATTACTTTTTTAATCAGTCCACCAAGTTTTTACTTAAAATGTAAATTATTTCCAATGTCTAAGGGAATATCCCTATGTCATGGAGGTCTGTGGGGAGAACAATGAGTCACTGACACCTGCCATGCCTAAGTGTTATGATTCTGGCCTCCACTTGACTCTCCTAGTTTCTTTGGTGAGCAAGTGCTTCTTTACTTATCACTACCATATCTATTACTGCCCAAATTTTCTTAAAAAAATGTATTGCCTGGTGATATGTACTGAATGTTTATGTTCCACTCATCCCCAAATTCCTGTGTTATTACCTCATCCCCACTGTGACAGTGTTTGGAGGTGGAGTATTTTGGAGGTGATGGAGTCCTCATGAATGGGGTTAACACCTTTAGAAATGAGACAACAGAGATCTTCCTCACCCTTCTGCCACATGAAGACACAGCAGAAAGATGACCATCTATCAACCAGGAAGAAGGCCCTCACAGACACTGAATCTGCTGGCAGTTTCATCTTGGACGTCCTGCCTCCAGGGAATTTCCGTGTTTACAAGCCACCGAGACTATAGTTTTCTGTGATAGCAGCCTGAATGAACTAAGACACCCTTTTTTTTTTTTTCATGTTATGCCTGTCGTCTTTTGTTTGCCAAAATTATATATAAAAAATAACTTCCCTGACCAGTGTGGCTCAGTTGGTTGGGTGTTGTCCTGCAAACAAAATGTTGCTGGTTTGACTCCCAGTCAAGGCACACGCCTGGGTTCGGTCCCCAGTCGGGGTGTGCGCAAGAGGCAATCAATCAGTGTTTCTCTCTCTCTCTGTCTCCCTCCCTTCTCCACTCTCTAAAAATGAATAAATGAAATCTTCAAAAAAACCCCACCTTTGTATTTTTAGGTTCACAGCAAAATTGAAGGGACAGTACAGAGAATTGCCGTATACCTCTTCCCCACCAATTTATAGTTTTCTCCAGAGCAGTACATTTGTTACAATTGATGAACTTACATTGACACGTCACTATCACCCAAGGATTCACACTAAGTGTTGTGTACATCCTATGGATTTTGACAAATGTGTAATGATGTGTATGCAGCACTATAGTATCATACAGACCAGTTTCACTGCCCTGAACCAAATTATATCTTGAAGAAAATATTATCAGGACACTTCCAAGGAAATATTCTGGGATTGACCAGATCTTTCCCTTCACCACCAGATAGATACTTGAAGCTCCAACTCTTTGTTTCTATATACACACCATTTTGGAGATACTGCATCATAAGATCAACCCATGAGTCTTTAAATACTTTTACATTTTCTGGGTATCTTCTTCATTAAAAAAACAAACAAACAAACATGTCGACAAATTGTGAACCAAGGTCACTTTGCTACAGCAGCTGAAATGCTTTTGAGTCGAAGTGCAGGCTGGAATATCCGTCTTAGATGTGGAGGTAATCCGAGCTGCAGGAGCGCACTGGTGCTTAGGTCTGCATTCAGGCTGGATTTCTCTGACCCAGAGCTCTAATCCTGGATGTCCAGCACTTTAGGAGGATGAGGACTCCTTAATCTTTGTCTTCAGACTCTTACCCTCAACAAACCCCCTCAGACAGCACACAGGAGACTTAGCTAGTGCTAATTCTGTCACAGCTGACTAGGGCAGTAAGAGTAAGACATGAACTCCATGAACTAAAGCCCTTGCCAAGTCAGCAGATTTTTATTGAATGCCTGCCTGGTCCCCAGCAGCCAGGAGCAAATCTGATTCTATGTCAGTTTCTCATTGATTATACTATGACAATCCAGTAAAGTCAATACAATTTGACTTTGGCTAACCCTGACTTTGAGCAATTATTTCGAGAATATTTATTGTATGTATGATGCATGAATTCTAGGATATATTAATTTTCGACCAATTAATCTTTAAATAACTGCTGTATTTGGTAACTTTTTACATTTAAAAGGAAGATAAGTAGGATTAAGCATTTCTAAAATTCTGAGAAAAATAAATATAAATTCTTAAATTAAAATTAGGAGATGTCCTTAGAGACCTTTTGTTAAAGGTATAAAACAATCCTCAGTATCTTTACATACTCACTATTCTAAGTGCCCTATACTAATCTGAGTTCTGAAAAGCATATTAATGCTAATCATTTTTAAACATAGGGAGGGCAAAAGAGCTGCCTCAAGGCATTTCATTGTCAAATATTTCTAACAGAAAAATTATCTGCGCGAAGAGAGATCATGCTAATTTTTCATATCTATAGTTAGAAATATAAAAAATCTATTTTTATATCCAATACAAAAAGTTTTAAGAATAATTATATAAAATATTGTATAAAATACAAATTATTGTATCAACAGTCAGAATACGTTTGTGAATGGAAATGATGTTCAGGGTAAGACTAGGTGAATAAATTGGCATAAAATAGTTGACTGTTCTAATTGTAGAATCACATATTTCTTGAGAAGATTACAAGGGAATTCTAAAATTATCCAAGTATGTATTTGAAGTGGAAGAAATATTTTAAAATATCTCCGACCCGGATGTGCACCATAGTCATTTATAACAGGACAAGTGATAATTGCTCCCTAAAATCTGAGTGACTAATGTCACCTTTAGTCCTCACCCCACATCTCTGGCGAGACTGCTGCCCATTCTTGGGGATTTCATCCTCGTGGGCACACTGTATGAGTTTTTGCTCTTGTGGGGCTCCCAGTCTACCCCATGGCTCACTGACTCAGAACGTAGTACATTTCTGTCAACATCCACATAAAACCATTCACAGTGTGCAGACGACTTGACTGAGGTCTTGGCGGATTGGAGGGGGATGTGTGTCAAAAACAACTTAAAATCAAACATGACTTCTCCATTGTGAAACATTCCTTTGGGCAATTTTGACAAGTCAGGCTCTGGTTTCTTGTTCACTTTCTTAGCTTCTTTCAGCTGGTTGTCCCAACAACTCCAAACCAATTCCTCCCACTTAGTTTTGCGGAAGTCTCTCTAACTCCTTTCCCAGGCTGCCCTGAGCCTCTCCTCAATGGGCCTTCCACTCTGGGTCATTATGTACTCCCTCCCTCCCCATCTTTGCAAAGGATAGGAAGTTTAGGGAGTTCTTTCCTACTGGTTTGAGTTATGCCACTAACATCCTACTTTACAAGGCAGCTAAACTTAATTTCGGTTTTAAAGAACAATAAGTGCTGTTTCTGTTATTCTAAAATAGTATAAACAAAAATGAGTTGTCACTGTAGTACTGCCAACCAAGACAGTTAATACAGAAGTATTTGGCAGCTGCAGTAAGATATATTTCACTTTTACTAAAGGTATGTAAAAGTTTTAGTACTTTCTAAACACATCACATCACTGAATACCTTGGAAAGCACTGTTGAAGACAAATGGTATGTGCTTGGTTCCCTACCTCTTCTTTCTTTCCTTTCTGGAAGCTCCTTGTCATTAGAACCCCCCATGCCGTCTTGAAATGTAAAGTTCTAGGCACCTTTGCAGATACTGTGAAACAAAGACTTAAACCTTTGACATCATTAAACGAGTAGAAGTGATATAATTTATTTTCTACTTGAATTCAAAATAATTTATGTGCTACTACAGTTTGTATAAATTGTTTACTTTCTTCAAAAGATTGTGAAGCAAAAACCTATTAAATATAATTTTGTACATAGACTAAAGTGAAATTCTAGCAGTACTCATAGAACTGAATTGAATTTTAGGTATTTTAGATAGTTTTAGAGAATGAGTTAACAAATATTAACATGAGCTTTTTTCATCATTATGATTGTTTGTCCCTCATGTTTTTTTCCAGAAATGTTCTACTGTGACCCGTCATGATCTATATATCATGACAATTTTTGGAATATATTTATCTTCAGTAATGGGAAGCCATTAAAATAATAATGTCTAGTAAGTATACAGCAGTAACACAGAGAGGCAGGTACTTAATATACTTAAAGATGACAAAATACTTCAATTTATATACAAACTTAAGCTGACTTTGTCTTTTAAAAACTTCCTTCTACTTTTGCTTAAAGAATAACAGCCAAAGTAGTATTTATTTCTTTATTTGGCAGGAGCAGTATATTATCTTTACTTTTTCATAATTTCACCCAAATGAGAATTTATTAGCTAATTTATTCCTAGTAATGGAGCCAATAACATTTACAGATAAATCTTTACAAAAATTTATTTTTCCAAAGTGTGCTGTATTTTATTTTTATATCGTACCCACCCAGAAGTTGTGGGAGGAATGCTAGTAATGATATTTATACAAAATTTTTCCTTAATTCTTCATTTTTTCATTAGACTCCTATAGAGCCATATTCATTTTAACATAAAATTGCCCTTTTATTTTACATGTGCAAACGTTTCATTAAAAGGGACTAACCTCAGTCTGGACTAATCAATGTATAGATTTGTATACTTACGTCCTCTGTGACGTCCTCTTGGTTTTGACATTGCTCATGGAAAAACCATCCAAAGACTTTCTGTCTTTAAATAGCAGAAGCTTCTCTGACTGCAGGTTGAAAAACACATCTGACAGCTGTTGCAGACATTCTTAATTAATTCAACTTGCCTTATAAACTAACTCAACTAAGTTGATTAGTCCTATTTCATGACAGAAATGCTGCCCTCCAATATCCTCTACAGATAGGTGAAAAGACATTAAGCCCCAGGAAAGTACACACAGTGTATGTAAACCCGTCTGAGGGTTTAGCCTTCAGTTTTAATCCTTCTTTAGTCTCTAAGATGCTTTGTGGGCATTCACTTAATGCCAGTCTTTGACACAAAGGGAAAATATTATACAAATAAGTAATGACTTATTGGAAAAATAACTTATTTTGTATTTCCAACAGGTTTTAGTGGAAAATTTTCTTTTGCAGGTAGGAAAAAAAAGCTAAGTTGTTTTCCACAGAGCTGCAAAATTAAACGAAGGATGGTAGACTATTTAAGAAAGGATCTTCTAGAATTGACAACTCTACTTTACTTCTCATGGACAGTGAGAAAACCCTTCAGTCTGTGTGAGAACTGCAATCTACACAAAAGAAAGAACATGGATCATTGAAAATTTTACCTATTGTATTTACTAGAGAAATAAAGAGTTTGTCGCCTTGAAAAAAATTCTTTTTTTATTCCTACTAATTTACTAGGGGGAAGTACAAAATTTAATATAAAAAATTAAAGTGTTACAAGTAATGCTTTCGGCTTCTAGTTTGAAGACAATTTGCTCCTTTCTTGACACATATTTTTGTCATCAGCTCATTTTTGAGGTCATTAAAAGAAATTCCAGAAAGAACTTATTCCAGAAAGTAGAAGTCAACAGGAGGGACTTCAATGACTAACAGACCCAGTCAAGTCCCAGGCCCACCATTTATGACATATATGACCTGGCCAAATTATTGAACTTTTCTGAGCCACCTTTCCCTCATCTCAGAAGAGCCTCAGGGAGTCTTTCTGAGATGCGAAGGCAACGATAAAGACAAGTACTTGGATAGTTCTGACTAAGTGTTAGCTATTCTTTTAGTTAGCTATATTATATGAAGTCCTCTGTTGAGGATCCATGGGAGAAATTTTTCTCATGTAGTACTAGGCATAATTGGGCATTTCCCACAGAAATCAGACCAAAACAAAATCCCAGGAATCATGTCACTAGTGAATTTTTTCTTTGCATTGGCATGCATTTTAAAACTGTAATCTATGGCTTCAACTTGCTTTTCCTAACAGTTGTTTCCCTTCATCTTAATTTCTTTACTAAACTGTTTCTCTCATTGTATTATATGTATATTTGAAGCTTCTGCTAATAAATAGTAAGTGCATAGAGATTTCATCACTCTGACAATCCTCAAATTAGAAAAGCTTGTGTCTGAAAGGCTTATTTATAATTATTCAACAGGAACTTACAAATGCATTGCTTTCATACAAGTAACATCCTAACGGGTTAATCAGGTTCCTGGCCAGCCCATATGACTCCATCTAATAGTGTAACAGCAGTCCGTATTTCAGTGTGGATCTACCATTTGTAATTCTGTTCTTCTGGGAATGTGATCAGAGCACCAGTGGGGTTCGTGAATGCCAGTTTCTCCTGATCCAACCCTGGATGAGTTTCCAGATCCCCACTTGCAGTTGTTGCTTCTCTTACTCTTCTATCCCAACCAGCTCCTGCTATGAGGGTGGAGCTGAGACTGTGTGAAGGAAGGAGGAAAGAAAGGAAGGGAGGCTAGGAGCCCTGATGTGGGGAGAGTAAGAGAAGCAGTGGCTTCTGGAGAGTCTGGGCTCTAACTGAAAGAGGGAGAGAAGACAATAGAAACTTCTGGTATCCAGTTAGTACCCGCCAGTCTGGCTGTGCTGGTTGGTAAAATAGTGAAATTCTCCCATAGCGGCTGGAAAGGAGCCCCTGCCCTGAGCCTCCAAGCGCTCCCCCAAGCCAGTTGCTCCAGTGTCTCCCCTGAGACACACTCCCTGCCAGTACAACATCTGAAGGGGTAGTTCCTAACACAGCCTGCAGGTTCCTGCTCCAGCACCTCAGCCAAGATTCAATCGGATGAGTCCGTCCTGGAGGTGACTGTTGCTGAATAAGAGAGGGCGAGATCACAGGGCTGAAGAGCGGGTTCTCTGAAAGCGATGATTGTTGAAGGAGAGAGAAGGTCGGACTCAGGGGCCCTGGCTATTTTGGGAATGGTTGGAAGAAACTATGCAGGAAGAGAGGATCGGTGAAGATGAGAGACTAGCAGTGGCTTTGGGGGTCGTTCGTCATTCAGAAGCGTTGCGTATTTGCACCCTACGCTCAGTACAAAGAAAAGCCTTGTCATTTTCCTATAGCCTATCCAGTCTCCTTCAAAGGCCCCACTCTGGATAAGAGGTGAGAAACTATGTTTAATTCAATCCGGTAAATTAAAACCTATCCAAAAATATAAAGAATCAGTGTTTCTCAGGTAACTTGGTCTATTCCAACATTACGCAGGGAGACCTCCCCTCCCAAAAGTGGAATTATTTTGCGGAGCTTGGGCCCCTTGTAGCACAGGCTTTCCCCACTAGGTGAGCCTTTAGGAACCCATCTGAATCAGTGTACCAGCTGCTGCTGTTGTGAGAGGATGCGTTTGGCTTCAGTGAAATTTTTTTCTGAAGACTATTTTTGCCCATTTCATGATGAGTGATGAGTGTGAGCAGGAGCGCACCTGCTCACACTGCACTGAGTGTTGAGCAGTTTTTGACCAAAATCAGCATGACCCCCATGCCCCACCCTCTCTGTTTACTCAATCTTGCCCCAAGCAACTTTTTTTTTTGTTTCCCTGGATGAGAGAAGTCCTCAAAGGGAACTCTTTTGCCAGATGTGGAAGAAGTGAAACAAACAAACAAAAAAGGCAGATGCACTAAAAAGCACCAAAATCAATAAGTTAAAAAACTGGTTTGAGCAGTGGAAGAAATGTCTCGGTAGGTGTTTTGTATTAAAAGGAGAGTTCTTTGAAGGTGACTGAACTTTAAACATGTAAGAATAAATGCACGATTTTTAATTGGGGGGTAGTTCCCACTTGTAAATGATCTCCTCTGGGTTTTTTCCCCCATCTCCTTTTCTTCCTTGACATGGCACATGAGTTGAAGGGTGAACAGTGTGCAGGGACCTTGTGGGGGAGGAGTGGGGAAGGGGACCTCAGAGAGTGTTGGGGACCATGTGGAGCTGTTCTGCTTTCCTGGTGCTGCCTCGGGTTCAGGGTGCTGCTGCTTTCCATTCCAGCATCGTCACATGGTCTGCTCACAGGAGGCGCTACCAGCTGCCCCAGCATCTGACACTGCAGAGTCCCTGTGGATTGGCTATTCATCCTCTGTAGCCATGGCATTGATGATCCCCTCTAGTGAGCTTTCCAGACGGAGTCTCTACTACTCTTTTATCACCCTAGGGGTTGCAGGCACTTCTAGGTCCTTCCTTTCATGCCGCTCAGGGTCACTCAGAAAAGCTAACTCAGGCTCTCTCTGCTTGACTCTGGCCATCCTGGGTTGCTGCAGGGCACCTAGCTGGGAAGTGTCCTTCTAGGGACCCATAGAAGATGTGGAGCAAGAGTTCTGTGGTTAGCTTTCCTTCTCTTCATCTAATACTGCACCCCTCTCCTGGGCTCTAGAACACCATGGTGCCCCTGGAATCAAAGGGTAAGCCACTTTCTTCCTGACTTTCTGGGACTT
This sequence comes from Mormoops blainvillei, assembly GCA_004026545.1. Classification (NCBI taxonomy): domain Eukaryota; kingdom Metazoa; phylum Chordata; class Mammalia; order Chiroptera; family Mormoopidae; genus Mormoops; species Mormoops blainvillei. Next base: position 136,578 of record PVJD01003476.1, on the reverse strand, counting down.
CCCTGATGACAGCTAGGAGCAGGGCTCTGGTCCTGGCCCTGGATACGCTAACTAAGGGGGCACCTGGAATTAAGTTACCTAATCTCTCTGCACAGTCTAGTTTTAAGGACAAATGTCTCAACTAATTATATGAAAAAAGAAAGTGTGGGACTCAAAGCCAGTCTGCCCCAACCTCTTCTTTGATGAAAGTCCTGATCCCCTCCCTTCCCTGTGGCGCTAACCCTTAGGGCCCCACCCCCGAGCCATCTTATGAAGTGGCTGGGGCCTTTGTAGCCTCACATCTTCGTATCATCCCTATCTATTTAAATCACGTATTTTGCTGAGTCTAATGGCACTTTTTTTGCCCAAATTTTTGAGGGAAAAATAAGGATGTGCATTATACATGGGTAGTGCCTCAAATACCTTGTATCTGTGCTTGTATTTTGTAATTATTTCTTACATAAAATGTCTTGCACCATAATATGTTAAAAAATAAATGCTAAAATTCCTTTATAATACAAAAAAAAAGTATCTAAATATATATAAATTAAAAATTGAATTAAAAAGTTAAAATGAAAGTTTTTTTCCTGAAAGTTTGGGCCAAAAACATGGGTGCACATTATACACGGCAAAATGCAGTAATTAGATTTAGCTTTCCAATTTTGTTTATTACTAAAGTTCTTACTGATTTAACATCAGTGAGTTCTCTGAGTGTGGTGAGGATATGCTGAAAAGTAAAAATTGTTTTTGAACTCTTTTGTATTTTTGTTTGTTTTGATACAGACACAGTTCTGATCCACCAAGCACTTGAAATTATTATTTTCTATAGTAAATATAGAGAGCTCTATTTCTGGAAATTAATCATGTAAGTATAGAAATGGGGTATAATAGGATTTAGTCCCAGAACACATTTTCCATGTAACAAGGCTTCAAAAAATGAATGGGAAATGCTCCTTCTTCATCTGTCTTCCCTTTCTTTGCCCAGAATATAGATGATGATTATTTTATGAAACATTAGGGTCTCTAGCTTAATGATATTGTGATTCATTTGTTAAAAATATGGTGATAGCATTCAATGCATTCTTCTGAAATTGTTATATACTATTTTACAATACTAACAATTAGCAACCTTTGTACAAATTAAAATATTTACTTTGCATGTATTCATGTCTATGAAGTATATTACTGTATTGTTATAAAGGCAATGCCATTGAATCAATGAACTTTGGTTCAACTCTTGCTCACACAGGGTGAGGCAAAAGTAGGTTTACAGTTGTGAATATGGGAAACATGGTTTATTCTTGTATTATTCTTTATTAATTACTATATTATTTTCCATACAGACAACTATAAACCTACTTTTGCCCCTCCCTGTATATAATGCACAAGTGGAGAACAGTTTGGGAATAGTAAGATAGGAAAGACAACCAACAGATGTTTTTGTTTCTTTAAATACTAATGTTAACTGTCATTTCCTTAATTAAAAAAAAACGCACTTACATTCTTATTCCCCATTAAAATATAAGATCACTTGTTTAGTTGTTTTATCACTTAAAATCTTACTAAGACTTAGAAATCCATGAACCCTGAAAAAAATGCTCAAAAATTATTTCTTGCATGGCAAAATGCTTTTAAAACATCATTTTTTTTTAATGGCCATAAAATGCTGAGCGCTGTGAGAACTATATGCTGAAAACATGGTTCTTGCTTCCTGCTTATAATTTTTGCAATTTTTTTTTTTTTGGTAAATGGTTTTTGTTTCTTTTACATGGTTCCCTTGTTTCTCACTCTTCACCACTGACACAGCATAAGAACTAAGCAGGAAATGTAATTGACAAGATCTAGACAAGGAAGGAGACTAGGAAAAAACAGGAAGAAATGACATTTTATCTTCAAACAGGAAAATTAATTTCAAAGAATTGTTCAACAATTGCACTTATAAATTGCTTATTGATGGTGGGCTTTCGTGTTTGTTTGTTTGTTTGTTTTTGTATGAAGATCACAGAACAAAAACTCCTCCAGGGAATTTGAATCTAGACTACTTGGCCATACCACAAAAACTTCCAAAATTGAACACATTTTTGTTATGTGGGTATTCATTACAATGAAATTTGATTCCCCCAAATTATTTGCATTTTTCCAAATAATAGAAATATTCCCTACAAAGGATGATCATGGAAAGTGGGAACTAAAGTTACCATGCCCTTATGGCTCTATAAAATGTCAAGCTGTTTTGCTGAGTGTCGTTATGATTCATGGGTAACATTTTTTTTCTACCTCTGGAACACTTGCAAAATTAAGCTAGAATTACCTCAGTTGACTGCTATTAGCCAAAGCTCCAGGACCCAGTGCCAAAAATAAGCCCTTGTAATGATAGATTTCAACAGTTGTACAAAGCAGACTTTTAAAGATTGGTTTCAGGAAACTAAATATTACTTGCTGTGACAAAGGGTCTATCATTAATAGATATCTAGCCCAGGCCAGTTGAATGAACAGAATTCCTTTGAACATAGTCACAATGTTTACAGAAGCAGTATAATCGTACTAATGATAATATTTTTTTTTGGTTTGGTAAAGAGCCTCTGTAGTTTTACAAATGTTACTCATCCATACCTAAAACATCTACTTTTTTTTAGAAGGCAGTAATAGCATTTTATCAAGTCCTCAAAACGTTAAATAACTGAAAATGGGGGCAACTGTAATTGAACAACAAAACAGTTTTAAAAAAAAATAAATCGAGACAGTCTAGGCAGAAACCAAATTAAATAACTGCATTTCACCCAAACCACCATCATCCCTGAAGAGGCACACAGCAGCCCAATGTTCTACATCGTTTCCACCATTCCAACAAGTAAATATAAATGACCTCAAGGCAGAGAAATAGTAGACTGTGTTAACATAATCAGAAAATGGTGAGTTTTGTGTATGTATTACCTTTATTTTAATAGAATTCATTCAGTTGAGTCTATATAACTTGATTTTTAATAATGGCTGTGTTTACCAACCAACTGGTACAATTCCCAAAAATTTAATAATCAGCTCCTGTGAGTTGGTATGAGCTGGCCTCAGCACGTCACTGCTCAGGTCACTTCTGCCCTCAGTCATCCACACTCCTTCCACCCCCCAACAATGTCAGCATTTGGCTCGGGTTTCTAAACTAGTATACGACTTTGGCCTTTCTTTAAAATCTTTCAAATAAGTCTCAACTAATTGGTATTCAAAGTCCTTCTAAATCTGGCCCCTGCACACTTAACCACCGTGTTTCTGTTACAGAACCCTGCCAATGCTGTTCTGGAATAACTGCGTTTGATTGCCCGCCGCCATGAAGCGTGACTCCCAATGCAAGAGTTTGGTGAAAAAGGAAAGGGGTTATTTGAAGGTTATAAAGATTTGGAACGATGGCAGATTTCTGCTGTTAAGTCCCACTCCCTTTCAAACCATCCCCAAACTCATAATCCCGCCTCCCTTTGCCAAACCAGGCCAGTTCTAGAATACACCAGTCAGAGGTACAATATTTCAGAACAGCAGAAGTCTGCAGCTCAGCATTCCCCATCACCATTCAGTTCCGAGAATCTCCCACAAATCCGGGTGGCTAGGCATGTCCCCAACAGTTCTATCAGCTCCAGGCAGGCTTCGGGGTTGTCCTCCTCAAGGCAGACTCTTTCACACCACACCTCATGGTGGATGCCCCTCTCTTACTCCGGATTGCAGGGCTCTTTTTTCTCTTACTCCAGACTGTGGCTTCTCCTTCTTCTTTTACACACCAGACTGGAGGCGAACCTCCTCTTTTAGCCTGCCCTTGTTTAAATGCTCGGCCCACAACTTCCTGCATGATCTCATATCCGACCCCTCCTGTGGTGTGTTAGAGTTTTTGCCAGATTCTTCTTATCTTTTACCTTCTTTTGGCTGCCATCTTTAGTCAGGGCAAAAGTTCCTAGTGACTCAGGGACACCTGGGGTGGGCATCTGCCCCTGCCTCTTGTGCAGGTGCTATATCCTGACTATGTCATGAGTCCCTGAATGTTCTCGGCCACATACACAATTCGCCCTGGGCAGCAGCCCTCTTCCCTTTAGGAAGGCATGCTATTAACTCGCCATTGTTATGCAATGTATCTTAAATGCCATATCAGCCACTCTCCCTATCTCCCATCTCCCCCAGTCAAGGATTGTGGGGGATGCCTCTGCTATTTTCAGGAGACCCTTGCTCTGTACCATGTTATATACAGGCCTGCTCAACAAAGAAGTGTATTGCTTGACATACAGTTTTAAAGTGTTTTTCTGGGAATTCACAAAGATAAATTTTAATTGGAAGAGCTTAAAATTAAACTTTACATGACACATAAGGCATTCTCTTGCTTGATCATTGGCATACCCTGAATTTTCCAGTTACTCAACTATAATGTAAGTTGAGGGAAAATGTCTTTCTTCTATTCCAACTTTATTAAGAGCTGTTCATCATTACAAAAAAAAAATCACATCATGGACATCAATGTCATTCATGTTATTTCAGTCACCAAATCCACACATTGTATTTTTCTGCTTTTTTAGTCATTGTCTGCCTTTTTTATTTATCTATATAAAATCTCACAATATGTATGACATACTAATTTAGTTCTGATTTTGAAAAGTCAAATATTTTTAAAATTTTTATTTATTTTTTTATTTTTAGACAGAGTGGAAGAGAGGGAGAGAAATATCAATGTGTGGTTGACTCTCACGTGTCCCCTACTAGGGACCTGGCCCACAACCCAGGCAAGTACCCTGACTGGGAATCGAACCTGCGACCCTTTGGTTTGCAGGCCAACGCTCAATCCATTGAGATACACCAGCCAGGGCTGAAATGTCAAGTATTTTTAAAGTCAAAAATATCCTATTGAATACAAATAATGTTATTATAATATATATAAAATATTTATTATATATAAAATGTTAAATACCATTTATATATTTTATATACAATAAATTAAATATTAAATAAAGTAACATAAACACATGTAAAAATTAAGTAAAATATTTTCATTACAGTAGGCACAATTAGCTTTTTCGTGTCTCAGTATAGTTGTGCTGAGATATTTGTATATTAAAATACATATGGCTTTTTTCAGATTCCTTGCTTTTCTCTTTTACATTACAGTTAGGGCATTATATCAGCTTTTTTGCAAGTGTGTAGACAGGTTATAGTAGCTATGAATTTCACTTTAGGATATTAAGGGGAGCATTCCAAAATGTTTGTTCTGAGAATGACCACCGCTCTGCAGGAACAAGGGCACTTGAAGTCGCCATGTGGGTTTCTCCCTCTGCTATCATTGCAGTGGGGGCTTTACTTACTCTCCTGCCCTCCTGGAGAGCATCTGTGCCCCTGGGACAGGGTCTTTGTTCTTTTGACTCTCACAGATGCTGAAATAATGGTGACCGAAAAGTGTCATAGAAATATTGGACGAATAAAGGGAGGGCTTGCCTTACATGTCACTTACAACTCATAAGGATGGTACCTGGAAAGGAAATAATGCCTTTGGCGTTAGGCTCGGTCCTAAGGACTGGAGTTCAGCCCCCAGGGGAATGAAGCTGAATTTAGTGTCTCCTGACTTTTCCTCCTACCGTGGGAGTTATGTTTCCTACAACAGAATAGAGGTTTTAAAACTCATCAGCTAAACATAGGTTCTAAATACCCTGTGGCTTTGAGTCAAGCGTTAGAAAAGGAGGAGAGACAAAATGCTTGGAGCTCTATCTGGGACACTTTGAGAGGAAAAGAGCCTGGCACTTATTATTCAGCAGACGCACCCCATCCCCTTACCTCTCCCACCCCCAACATGTACAGACACAAACACATTGGTCACCATTTTTGCACAAGTACTATTCTGTTTTCATTTCTTTGTAGTGTCCCCCTCTTGGGTCAAAACTGTAGTGGAGATTCACAAAAATATTAACTAATTACCCCCACTATTGGCTAATCTAACTAAACGTAATCACCTTGATATAACAGGGACAAACCCCGATCAAAGATATATTTTGTGCCACACCCTGGGGGCCATAAACCCAGGCTCTCTCAATTGGAAGAGCAAACACGCTTCCCAGGGAAAACAAGTTGCAGCTGGTCACCTTGCAGGTTAACAGGGAGCACGTTTTCCTGCAGTTCACCCACGGAGGGAGCGTCCAGAGGAGGTCTGGGGCCAGCCGTGAGCCAAAACCAGTCAGGCAAGGAGAGAAGTTAATTGCAAATACAGGCAACTGCCGATATGTCCAGCGATTTTTCTGGTAGGAATGATAAATTATTTAGGTATAACAGAAAAAGAAGTAATTTTTCACTTTTGTCCCTAGGGTGCGTGCACTTGTTTTTCTTCTTGCTATTATTTCTGATTTTCTCTTCACCTGCCGTTGCCCTTCTAAAGACACACTCGGAGAAACAGGGTGACAGTTTATCTTTTCCATCTATTAGTGCAAAAATGGTATTTCTGCCTCTGCTCCTGCCTCCGAAACCACGGCAACAGCCTTTTGACCTGGGCAGCTGCAGCTAGAGTTTCACCCTTGTTACTCACTGAGGAAAAGGCTGTCTTGTCACCACCTCCGATCAGACAAAGCTTTGGATTCGGGTCCTTCTAGCTGTGCCTTCTGGGACACAGTTTCACTTTTGTGGATACTTGTTTTATTTGGTGAGAGTGACGAGCTAGCCATAACCTATTGGCTCGTCGAGGACGGGAAGTGGGGGTGATTATGAAATGTAATATTGGAAAATGAGCCTCCATGTTACAAAATGCCAAAGAAATTCAGCAGTTCTGCCCTGGCCTTTGGGGGAAAGCCGCCGCCAGCCTGTGTTTCACAGGATAACACTGACTTGAAGGTGTTAATTTGAATTTAGAGGGAGGAAATTCTTTGTCCATAAATGCAAGCAGCTCAGGCTAAAGGAGTTGTTTTTGCTACTTCAGCAGAACAGAGCTTCAGGGCACAAGGGCACCTCAGACTTAATACAATAACAATGATGACAGCTAAGATTCATTGAGTACTTACTCTGTATTAAGCCTTATGCTGTGTACTTCTTACACGTCCTTTCATGTATTCGTTATTGCAGACCTGTGAGGCAGGTATTATTACTACTTTCGTTTTACAGATGAGGATGCTGAGGTTAAGATATAATTAGGCTTGCTTTACTAATAAGGGATGGAATTTGGGATTTGAACCTAAGTCTGTCTGGCTAAATATGCTTTTCACCATCACGCACTGCTTTAGGTTAGAGTTGAGTGAACTAAAGCAGAACTCATTTCCTTTCACACCATACCCCAGGTATGTGCCACTGGAATTTCTGGGCCTTTTCTTCATCCTCCTGTCCCTGGTCCTGTCTCCCCAGGTTACTCACTTTTTCTTGCAATTACTACTGTTCTCTGGTGACCTGGGATATGACCGTCCACTCTCAGAAAACTTGAGGTGAGTACAGGTTTCTAAAAGTTCTGTGCTAATGATGTTTGGCACTCTTTAGCTAAGGGAACGTCCGTAGCTTCATCTTTCTAGCTCTAATTTTGGAAGCACCATGATTAAGAATACAGCCAGTCTAACTGGAAGTCTACTTTACATATCTGAAGAGGTAAGGCTTTCCTTTGCTTGTTCTGGGCACTGAGTCCAAAGAGCAGGTGAAGATGTTTCCCGCATACTGTACAGGGAGCTTGTGGATACCTTGTTTGCACACGGCCGTGGGAAACCTTGAGTATCACAGCAGGCCATTGGGACTTCTGGTACTATTAGCATGAGAGCCTCTCAAGGTATTGGAAGAATGAGGTACTGAATTTTGGGATGTTGTAAACTCCTAGAGCATCCAGGTGAAGGCTGCCCTTAATTTAGGGGTCCTAGGGTACCCTGAGAAGCAAAGAATGTTCCATGTCTTGCATAAGGGAAGGAAAATTGATTCCTGGAGGAAAGTTCAACGGCAATAGGGGAGACACACTCTGTTATCTGCTCACATTTCTCTAGATCTGGGAACTATATCCCAAGTTCCTCCAAAAGGAGCAGGCTACCTTTTGAAGGGACACAAACAATCTAAAAGCAGCATAAGACCAGGCCACTGGAAGTTTAGCCAAAAAAAAAGAAAGCTGTTTCTAGCAAGGGAGAAACTGTTTTTCAGCTTTAAGTGTTATTGCAGTGAAAGAAGAAAGAGCTGAGCACCATATTCCAGTGATGGGAAGTAGCGGCATTAAACCAGCCCTCCAAGAGACAGAGCAGATAACATGAACCATGGCTGTGTTGAGAAAGCTCCAGGGGCAAGACCAGGATGGCTGCCTTGGAGCCAACAGGAGACTGAGAGGAGCTTAGGGCCTCATAACCCAGTGGCTTCCTTGGAAAACTCAGGGTCTCAGCTAGTATAATCCTCCCCAAGGACAGGGAGTGTTAGAGGTTGAATTGCATCCCCCCTGAATTTATATGTAGAGGTCCTATCCCCAGGACCTCAGAATGTGACCTTATTTGGAGATAGGGGCTTTACAGAAGTAATCAGGTTAAAATGAGGTCATTAGGGTAGGCCCTGGTCCAATGACTGGGATACTTATAAAAAGGGAATTTTGGACACAGACATGCATCCAGGGAGAACAGCAGACACACATGAAGGCAAAAATTAGAGTGATACTCCCACAAGTCAAGGCATGGTACAGATTGTCAGCAAATCCCCACAAGGCAGGGGCGAGCACGGCACTGATCCTTCCTCATAGCCTCGGAGGGACCGACCCTGCGGACTGCCTGGCCTCCAATTGCCATCCTCCAGAACTGAGAGAGGATGCATTTCTGTTGTTTGAGGCACTCGGTTTGCGATACTTTCTTATGGCAGCAAGGCCCTCAGAGCTCCAGGTATTGGAACAATTTAGTTATAATATCTGGAATCGAAGGGATGGCCGCTCCCGCTGTCACAATGAGGTCATGCCCCTTAAACTGTGTTCTCTCCAGGCCACGTGCTGGGGAACGGCTAGATGTCCTTTCCACGGAAGCACAAGCGTCAATCCTATAAAACACCGTATGCACATGTATTCATTAAATGTGTCCTTACAGGCAACTACTATATCCCCAGCAACCTTTAAGATTTAAAATACATGACAAATAAAATTTGGATTAACCAGTCATCCCCTTTTAAAAATACTTTAACAAACAGATCCACTGAAACCCATCTTCAGCATCACTGCCCAGACCAGTTCTCCAGAAGTAAGGTGGGGTGGGGAGGAGACTGACTTAGCACATCTGAGCGTAAAACAAGGCTTCATTTGTTTCAACAACACTTTATGGTTCCCTTATGGAATATTTAATTGAGAGGACTAACCCCTACAAGATTTCCCTTTCTACAGTAGAAATCCTATATGAAACAATGATCAAGATAACCATGGCCTCTTTTTTTTGAGGGGGGGGGCATTTGCTTAGAGGTGAGATTGGAGCAGAAATTCATTGGTTCATTCAAACTAATTTGGTTGGATGCCATAGCACATTTGAAATTCTTGATTTTGAGGAATATTTTATCTGGTGTGTGGTTTAGGAATAAATACAAAGAAGGGTGGTAGTTGGACATAAGCCTTTTAAAAAAAAGTTATTATTATTATGGATAATTTCAAACACACACTAAAGGAGACACATTAGAACAGTAAACCTGGATGTACCAATTATGTAGCTATAGTAATTACAAGCTCCTGCCTACTCTTGTTTCATTTTTGCCTTCTGCACCTCCTTCCCCACACTGGGGAATTAAAGCAAATGCCAGCTATGATATCACCTCATCCACAAATATTTCAGTATGTATCTTTAAAATAAAAATACCTTTGAAAAAATTACCATGAAACTATGAGCACACCCAAACATTAACAATTCTAAATATCGTTTATTGTCTGGACAATATCCAAGTTTCCTGATTATCTCATAATTTTTAAAAAAAGTTTCTTTAAATGAGAATCCAAAAAACATCCACATGTTACATTTAGTTTGTGTACCTTAAGTTTCTGTAAAGCTATAGCCTACCCTTCCCTTTCTTTTTCCTTGAAATATATTTGTTTAAGAAAACTTGTTATCTTTCCTATCACGTCTCCCACAGTCTGGTTTTGCTTATTGCATTCTCCTGGTGTTCTTAACATGTTCCATAGGCCTGTGTATTTCCTAAATAACAGATGCAGTTGCTCAGTCTGATTTGTGTTTAATATTTTGGCAGAACCTCTTTATATAAAGATGGTTTTGGATCTTCCATCAGGAGACATACCATGTTCAATTCCCTCCTTCTGTTGTTAGTGGTTATTGATGACCAGAGCCTAGATCTTATTTCATTTGAGAATTGCCAAATAATGATAGTCAAATTCTATTATTCCTTGAGTGTGAGGGTCCAGTGCACACAGAAAAGGCAGATTCAATGCTTGATTCATTTTAGAGTGTTTGGCTCACAACATCCTCCAAAGGTAACCAATGAGTTTATTTTTAAAATATCCTTATGAACTCATGATATTTTATTTTGATTCATGCGTTTTAATCCATTGCTTGTGTTAATGCTCAAATTGTCCCACTGTTGGCCATTTGGAGCTGTTTCCAGTTGGTTCTTGAGTCTTGGACATAAGCTTTAACTGCTCTTTGGAAAAGGTGGTAGAGTCCCTTTCCAGAACTTTTACTCATAGAGCAGTGGTGTCCAAACTTTTTTGGATGTGAACTCCCATTAGAAAATATTATCAAGCATGACTCCTCTCTCTATGTTTATTTATAGATTATACACATGCACTATAATTTAATATACTATGTACATAGTAAAACACCTCTAAATAGAAATTTTAAATGATGAGATAAAGTTGAGTGTTTTTATTTTGAAAAATATTTTTTAAATTTATTTTTAGAGAAGTGGGAGAGAGAGAGAAACATCAAGGTGAGAAACATCGATTGGTTGCCTCTCATGCATGCCCCAACTGGGGACCGAACCTACAACCCAGGCCTGTGCCCTGACTGGAATTGAACTGGTGACCTCTTGCTTTGTGGGAGGACATCCAACCAACTGAGCCACACCAGTCAGGGCAAAGTTGAGTGTGTTTAAAATGATAGTCACCTAGGAAGTCCCTGGATAGAGCTCTCTTAGCCAGCACAACAGGGAGTAGGGGAGAATCCCAGCCAGGGGAGAGAGCTCCACGTTTGCTGGATGGCGAGAGGCCAGCCAGGCATCTGAAAAGAGACCAGGCTGCTGGTCTCCAGCGCTGGGGCCTGGAGAGCTCAGCCCACTTTCCTGCCAAGAGTTGGGCCCTGAGCACAGCTGAGATTCCTCAAGTGTCCTGGCACCCTACCAGCCTTTCTCAACGTCCAGCGATCTGGTCAGCAGGCCTGTGCGGGTAAACAAACGTTCAGGAGACGAGCCATGCAGGCTGGCTTCATGGACGTGGAAACGGAACCATATCCATCCTCTCTAGAGAAGAAAAAGCCTGAAGATAGAAAATTCAACTTCCTTTAAAAAGGGAATTGACTTTAATTAAAAAGAATGGATAAAACAAATTACTATAAAAGTATTTTCTCGTTGCCTTTCTATGCCGTGATGAAGCCAAAGGCTGGTGGAGACAAACACTTAAGATTTTGCTCCTCACCGGCGGCGAATTTCCTCGATTGTCTACTTATGGTATTCAGTTTGCAATGTGAGGACCCTTATGCCAAGTTGTTCTGATCTCCACCTAAATTGCAAAACTTTGTGTTTCTCAGTAACTTGGAAAGATGTTTTGAAAATCAAAGACCATCAGAAAGAAAGGCTGGTGTTGGAAGTAATGGCGATAAATGCAAGAAACCGGTTGTTATTTCTTCAGTGTCTCTGAATGTAAAATCAGCTCTGATGTTTCCAACAAAAAGCCAACCTTTTGTTCTCCAAAACAATAAAAAAGTCAGAACAGCCTTCAGCTTTCGAAATGGTGGCCAAAATACCCTGCAAATTTGAATAAAATAAAAGTTTCTCTTCTCATAATGTCTAAATGTAAACATGCAACTCTGCTCATTGCTTGCAATTGTAGCAAAAAAAGTTAAGAGCTGCAGGGACCTGAGAGAGTAAGATAATCTTGAAAGGGAAATGGAAACTTCTAAATAGTTTCTCATCTGAAATTTTACCCGGAGGTAGTCATCCTGGGGTGAGTCTAAGGACTGCTGACCCCAGCAGAGTGCAGATACGCCTGGGAAACAGAACATCATCGTGTTGCCCACGTCTTGTGTGAATGAGTTGCGTTTTCCTATTGATTGGAGGGGACCCAGGCAGAGACACTTTCCAACTTGTGGGTGAAGTCCTCTTTAAACGATGGAAAATTTTTTCACATACGGATATCTTTTCTATGTGAGAATTTAAGCCCTGTTTTAGTAATGCCGCCCATACTTACTGAAAAATAAAATGTCACCAATTTTAGGATCTATTCTAGAGATTTACCCCTGAAGTTCAATTCTCAAAATGGAAAACAAAAGGCCCAGCTGAAACCTGAAGAGCCTTTATTTTATCACAACGACCTTCACCTGAAAGGAGGGCTGTCTAGCTCTACAGTTCTGTGATGTTAACCCACCACCCTTGCTGCTTCATTTATGGATCACCTTGGGATGCTACATGATTTTTCTACTAATGCGCAGCATCACCAATCTGTCCAGAAAAAGAACACGAATAGATTATTACATTGTCACGGAAAATTTTCCCATTCCTTTGATTTCCCAGCTGGATTAAGTTCTTTGCGTCCCAGGGCCTTGAAAAGATGACAGGGCTCTTGCTACTATGTAAACAAATAAAGACAATTCCAAATTATAAAATTCTTGTAGAGAATCCAGCAAAGGATTTATATTTCCCATGATGACTACTTTAATTTTTTTCAAATATTAAATTTTTAAAAAAATGGTTTTTGGTTCTTCTCTGTAAGCTGATCAGCTTGTGCCCAGTCATATTTTCATCACAAAAGACAACTTGTGGCTACATCAGCACCAGGATTTCAGTCCCTTGGGAACAGGCTTACCAGTTAATAAACAGGTTATTATTAAGCATTTGCTTCTCCCAGTACTGTGCTAAGTACTGCAGGGAACTCCAAGGATTATAAGAATGAAGGGGATATTTCATTCAAGGAGTTTATAATCTGATAGAGAAAGATGAGTTACATAAAAAATGAGGCAATGACCAAATGTCATTTGTCAGACAACGTGGATCTGGAATTGAGTACCTGGAAGGCACTTTGGAAAGAAGTTGGACTCCTGGGTTGTATTTTTATTACTTAAATTTTATTTTATATTTTGAGTATATAATATATACCCGAGGTTTAAAATTCCAAATATCTTTTCTCCCCTTTCAGCTTCAACTTTCCTCCACAGTGGCAATCAATGTTACTGCCTTTTTGTGTTTTTTATAGAGATATTTTATGCATATATAAATAAATGTGAATAGATATTTCCTCCCCCTTGAGCATTACGAATGGCAGCTGCTCTGCACCTTAATGCGCAGAGCTGTAGTGCAGCAGAGCTATGAAAAGCTGAGGTGCTGGAAGCCTGTGTTCCAGTCTTGACCCTGCCGTTTATTACCAATGTCACCTTGGGCTGTTTCCTGACCTCTAAAATGGAGGAAAATATGAGTACCTGCCTGTTAAGGTCATTGTAAGGATTAAATGAGCTAATCTATCTATATTAAATGCTTAGAACAGTGCCCAGCCTGTAGAAAGCACTGTAATATATGTCAGACATTACTATTTCACTTAATGTATCTTAGAGATTTTCCATATGAGCACAAATAAAGGAATCATTTATTTATTTATAAATGGTTAATATTTCATTGAAGAACATACCACATTGTACTTGGCCTTGAATGATGAATGATATCTAGAAAATTGGGACAACAGTGGTATTATAGGGCAGGCAGGAGGTAAAGCAAAGCTAACAGGTTATCACTACATAACTTTCATTGACTAAAATTTAAAAGGCCAACTATACTGAGTATTAGCAAGGGTGTGGAACTATTGGAACTCTCTCACACACTGCTGATAGGAGTGTGAAATGGTGTGTTCACGTTGGAAAACAGTTTGGCAATTTGACAGTTTCTTATGAAATTAAACACACATCTGCTATGTGATTGAATTAACATAAAAACGTGTATTCACACGCCAACTTGTCCACAAATGTATATAGCTTTATTCGCAATAGCCAAGACCTGGAAACAACCCAGTGTCCATCAACAAGTGAATGAATAAACAAGTTTTGGTAAATTTATACAATAGAATACTACTCACCGATAAAGTAATAATGAATGCTAACTGGATAAATTTCAAAATAATGTTGCAAAGAGTACATACCATATGATTTTATTTATATAAAACTCTAGAAAATGCAAACTCTCATGAACAGAAAGCAGCATAGTGTATGAGGATGGAAGTAAGGGTGTGAGAATTAATTAAAAAAGGGCATGAGGAAACTTTTGGGGGATGATGAGTATGTTTATTATCTTGTGATATTTTCACAGGTATATACATGGGTCAAAACTCATCGAACAATGCATTTTAAATATGTGCATTTTATTATAATAAAATATACCTTAATAAAACTGGAGAAGAAAAAAGAAAATAATCATGTTTATTCAAAACAAAAAGATTAAAGCATTCATAATATACTAATAGAAAAACTAAAATTTTTGAATGTCCAAATACAGTTGAGTATGCATGCAAATATAGCATAATACCAAAATAATCTAAAAATCATTTGCATTTATTCCTCTTTGGTGGTTTTCCTTCCTTGCTCCCATAACCAAACTAAGTACATTTACAGGAGAGAAAAAAATCTTTCTTTCTGGTCTCTTATATTCTCCTCTGGGATCCCTGTAACATAGACAGATTAATAAGAGAAAAACATGTGGAAGTTTGTTAACATGTATATCTCATACAGGTATGGGAGAGACTCAGGGAAAGAGAAAAAGTAACTAAAAAGGTGGCTTAGAACTCCTGCTTATATAGCATTTTCAACAAAAATCAACCCACCTGTAGAGAAACGACAGGGTGAAGCCAAGTGGCTTTTGGTTTCCAATGCAGCAAACCGTTGGAAGGTAAATGTATGGGAGGGAGCTAATGAAACAGGGCTTGTTTGCAGATTCCTTTGGTGTCATTTCTGGGCTGATAAGAGTCTAGAATCATCTCCAGTAAAGGGGAATTTATGCCCTGCTTTTATGTAGAAAAGATGAAGTATAAAGAGAACTTTGCCTGTCTTTGCTGTCTCAGCTCAAAATAATTCTATCTCGAAGAGGCACGTTTTGGGGTCACATACTCTGGTTTCCTCCATCTCCATTATTCAGTTGGGAATTTTTTTTCCTTTCAATTGCTTTGTTGAGTCACTTACTATTTAGTTATTGAATTAGGCAGTTTTTTTTCCTTAAGCAGAGATGAAAAAGAACTTGATTGCTGTATGTGTGCGTGTTGTGCGGTCTTCAGAGCGGGGCGTGTGGAGAGGAGGCTGTTAGGGCTGTTTCCGTTCAAAGCCTTTGCTCTTCCCCTTACACCAGCAATTCTCAAATATTTTTGGTCTCAGGATCCGTTTTGCTCTTAAAACACACTGAGTGCCTCAAAAAAATGTTTGTATATCAACAACATTTAATGTATCAGAAAGTAAAACCTAGAATTTTAAAAATATTGATCAATTAGTTTTCAAAGTAATAAACTCATTGCATGTTAATATAAATAACATACATTTTTTAAAAACATATTTTCAAAAAATTCAGTGAGAAGAATGGCATGGTTTTCCATTTTTACCAGTTTCTCTAATGTCTGGCTTAAAAGAAGACATCTGGATTCTCCTGTCTGCTTCTCAAGTGTTAGAAAAGTTTTAGTTTTAAGTTATAGGTAATAAGCTTAGTAATTAATGTGTGTAAAAAGCTATTGTTCCAGGAGCTGAAGGTATGAGCCACCCTGACTCCAGGAGACCACAGGCAATTCGACCTTTGTGCCCCAGGAGGACTGCAAGTGATCAAGATTGTATCCGAGCTATGGTGTTCCAAGGAGAGATGTCCAAAGAGATATCCAGAATGCAGATATTCTTTAATCAACAGATGAATAGGTCAACAGATGAAAGGATGCTAGGAAAGTCGCCAGACTTCAGCTTTAATTTTTCCTGAATTCCAAACCCTTCCCTACACTTTTCTTCTCCTTATAAGAAAGGTCAGATTGAGATGAGATGTAAAATGGCCTTTTGGGTACATAACCACCATCTTCTTAGAGTGCCAGCCATCTGAATCAAGCGCCCATAAAGATTCAATCCTTGTCTCTACTTATTGGTTCTGGGAGTGACAGGCAACACGAATGTGAATTTTTCCAGTTTCACTTCTTCACTTAATGTTGTGACACCAGATGTCACGTAACCTCAGGAGAACTCCACTGTACAATCATGAGAATATGCAAGTGAAAAACAAATAACATCTTAGTATCATTATGAAATTGTTTCCATTTCAAGGACCTCAGTGGAAGGGTTTTTGTTGGCCCCAAATCTCTTCTCTGGGGTAGACTTTGTGCTCCATGTCTTGCTGGACCGCATTTAAGTCCCGGCATATAGCTGAGCACCTATTCTCTTTCACAAGATACCATCGAAAAAGAGTCAACAACTTTCTGAGTTTTACAAACTATTTACCATATCAAATAACTGGAGTCCCAGGAATTCTAGCCTGGAAAAAATGAATATGAGGCCAAAGATTATAAGGAATGTACATATATCTAATTAACATTTGTCCCCAAAGTTATAAAGAATACGAGTATATTACTGGGTTTTAAAAAACCCTTTTTATGGCCAGACTACTCTGAAAATTGGCCCACTAAGTGAAACACCTGGAGTTGCTTTAGTAATCAAGGGAACAGTCCCCTGACCACATTTTTCTTGAATGACAACAGTTTCCATTACTTTCCTAGACAACAAGTTAGTCATCAAAGGTTTTTTTAGGGCAGAACATGGCCTTCCTGTCATGCCCAAACCAGTGAATTAATTTAATGTAATTACGTAACAGAAAACCAGTATTGTGTGTAAATGATACTGCTCCTAGCCACAGAATTTGGGAATCGATGGTGATTATGCTTCCAGAAAAGATTTAACTTCATTTAATGTATAAATTACATAAAGCCTATTTATGGAACAAAAAAGTCAGTAGGTTTTGGTTGAGCATGGGTTCTTGGGGTTAATTGCATACTTTTTTATAAAGGAAAAAAAATAACCAGAGCAAAATCCCTCCTTTCTCACCCTCCCAGACTTCTTTCAGATTGTTTCTGTTTCCATCCATCCCTGTGTAATTTCATCCTGTCAGTGCCGTGCAGGAGAGAGGTGATTTACAGGGTATGGAATGCTGTTCCTGAGGGCCGTATGGAACTAGTGCTGCAGACTTTGGATCTAAAGAATTCAGCCTGGTGATGGAGACTCGACTTGTGGTGTGAACACACGATATGGTGTACGGATTGATGTGTTGTACAATTGTGTACCTGAAACCTGTATAATTTTGTTAACCCCCCTCACCCCAAGAAATTTTTTTCAAAAAGAATTCAGTCAATAGCAGTCAAGGACACTTTTTGCTACCAAGCAAATGGTAGTTGCTCCCGTTTTGTTTGATTAAGTAACTTTCTCAGGAAAGATATCGGACATTAATAATTAGATGTTTCCCTGGAAAAATCTAATGGAATTGATTAAGTGTTTGGTGTTGTGTAGTAAAGAATCTAATCTTCACCACAAAAAGAGGTCTGGCTTTTGTCCTCAGCTTCCCGAAAGAAGTGTTTTCGTTTGCCCGGGGCCTGGGGCCAGATAGTCGCACTGTGATACGGTCCTGGGCTTCGAGTCATGTGCTTGATCTCCTGAGGGACTGGAAGCTGAGATCATCTCCTGGACACCAAGTAAAGACTCTGGCCACCAAGGCTTGGGTAAACTCCCTTGGTTGGTGATACCCAATGTATATAGTCACACATCAGTGCAAGAAAGTGACAGTTAGGACTCCGTAGGGAGAGGGAAATAGAAGCTCAGCATTTCATGCTTTCTTAGCCTCTGCCTATGTGCTTCTTCCCGTGCCCAGCTCTAATCTGTGCCTTTTAGCTCTATTAAACCATAACCACAATGCGATAGCTGTCAGTGGGTCCTGTGACTTATTCCAGGAAATTATCAACCCCAAAAGTGGAACTCTGAACTTGCCACTGATGTCGGAAGTAAGGGGAGCCTCTCTCTCTCTCTCTCTCTCTCTCTCTCTCTCTCAATCTCTCTCTCTCTCTCTCCCTCCCCTGCTTCAAAGCTTCCCCTCTTTTGCAGATCTGAAGATTTATTATCAGAATGAGTCACTTTAAAATAGAATTGACAGAGTCTCTGAAATGATTTTAATACGGCACAAAACTCCTGATCCTCAGAGCGATGTGCCTACTTACCTGCCAAAATGCATTTTGAAAGGGAATAAAAATATGGAACGCTTCACAGATTTGAGTGTCACCCTTGCGCAGAGGCCATACTAATCTTCTCTGTATTGTTCCAATTCTGGGGTATGTGCTGCCGAAGCGAGCACTGAGGGCAGTCTTTATATGTCGACTGTTTCTTCTAACTTCTCAGTTGTCTAAACTCTCATAGGTATGAATGCACATCTGTATGTCCTGCAAAATCCCTACCAACTCAGCTTTACTACCTAAAGTCCATCAGTCCCGGCCTATCCTAATAAAGTGCAGGCTAGGATATTTCTCCCAATGTTTTGGTTGGGAGAAATCACATCAAAATGAAGATTAAGGGCAGAATGGGAAAAGAGGACATACTACATTCAGGATGATGTTCATAGAGTTATTTATCGTATCAGTGAAGAGAGGACTGATTGTATAAATTATGATATTCCTTATAGTGGATATTATTTTAAAACTCGAACAGGATTTTGTATGCTAATCTAAGAAGGTCTCTTTAAAAGTTTGTTAAATTATAAGGATGTCAGGACACAAAACTGTCTAATGTGGAGTGGAATTCTGATATTAATCCAAGTGCTTGGCCTCCTAGAGGGTGAACAATTTCTGGAATCCCAGGTACAATTATGACCTGAGGAAAAGTTGGAAGCTGGAACTGAGGTGACTGGACTCAGGGGAGTGCTCTGCTTTCAACATTTCTTCTCCCGCTACCTCAGCAGCATCCTCCCCACGTCCATCGACGGTCTCTCTCCTCCACTGCTGTTGCTGATCTTGTTCCTCTCTTTCCTGCTCTCTCAGGCTGCCCTTAGAAATGCCCAGGCCTAAGGGGAGATCCATACTCCGCCCCCTGAGACCCACCACTCCCGAGCCCCGCTCACCCTCCACATCCTTCAAAGACCCTGACTACACGACCACTTATGCGGAGCTTTCTTGCTTCTGAAGTTCTTTTATTGCCTGACCACCAGTTCTGTGTTGAAACATACACAGTCATGAATTTTGGTAATATTTGCTGGGTATACACCTTGTTTCCTCTGCTGAAAGGTTATTTCCTTGAGGACAAGAGCCATAAATTGTATCTCTTTGCACCTATCAATACCTGGTAAAGGAATTGTAGGTCACAGGTGTTGAGTAAATGCGTGGTTGACGGCTGATACAGGCCCCATTTGGCAGAGCTCCAAGAGCAAATGACTGAGAGCAAAAACACACCCATAGTTCATGTGTAACAAAGGGGCTCGATCTGCTTGTCCTCATTAATGCAGCGAATGGATGATGGGCCAGCTTGAGTAAGCAAATTCTGCTATTGACCTAAAGTTCCTTTCCACTTGGACATTTCTGGTAAAGCCCTGAGCTTAGGACTGCCAAGTTAAGAATGCACATCAGCCAGTAGAGAATATCACAATGAAAGTGCGATGGGAAAAATAGGCCTCACAGCAAAGAATACAATGTGCTTGCTGTAGGAAGTAAAATTTAAATCACTAGTTATAATCCAGACTTCCCTCTAAACCAACAGTTAATGTTTAGGTCAGCTTCTTGGGGAAGGGGCTGCAGCAGACCAGTGTTTGCAGTTCTGTTCCCCCTCCTGGCTCATTCTTTGAATGCAGGTGGCCTCACGATTTGCTTTGGTCAATAAAATGTTAGTGGAAGTGACACATGTTACTCCCAAGCGGAAGCATTTAAGAATCAATGGCCGGGCCTGGCCGGCGTGGCTTAGATTCAATCCCTGGTCGCAGTGCCTACGGCAGTCAGCCAGCCGATGTTTCTTTCTCATGGGGACGTTTTTCTTTCTTTCTTTCTGTCTCCCATCCTCTCTCTCCAAAAGCAATGAAAAAATGTCCTTAGGTGAGGGTTAAAAAAAAACGAGTGGCCAGTTCTCCAAGCTATCTTCCCTTATAGCGGCAATCATGAGAACACACATTCAGATAG
Organism: Mormoops blainvillei; assembly: GCA_004026545.1. Classification (NCBI taxonomy): domain Eukaryota; kingdom Metazoa; phylum Chordata; class Mammalia; order Chiroptera; family Mormoopidae; genus Mormoops; species Mormoops blainvillei. The sequence goes on along the minus strand of PVJD01003476.1, from coordinate 116,321 downwards.
AGATGCAACAAAATTGGAGCAGGAAGATGGAGTGTATTCACTCGGACTAGACTTACTGGACACTAACGATGTGCAGAGCACTGTTAGACGCTGGGCACATGCTAGTGCACAAGGCAAAGTCTCTGCTCTCGTGGGCAGGCATCCATTTTTGACATATAAATCAGTATTTCATTCTGGCTCTGACTTGTATTATAAAGGGAGGCAGAACATGTCAGGATGATGGGAGACTCAAATGCTGGAAAAATTTTATTTTCCGGTAAGAGCTAATAAGCTTAGTAATCAATGTATGTAAAAAGCTATTGTTTCAGGAACTGAAGGTATGACCCACCCTGACTCCGGGAGACCATAAACAGTTCCACCTTTGTGCCTCAGGAAGGCTGCAAGCAATCAAGATGGTATCAGAGCCATTGTACTCCAGGGTGAGATGCCCGCCACCCCAGGCACAGATAAAGACTACCACCCAGGGCACAAATGAAAGAATGCCGCAGCTTTTATCTGATTATTTTTTCCCCTGAATTCCAATCCTGTTACCTACACTTTTCTTCTCCTTATAAAAAGCATCCATTTAAAATGGAATTTAGGAGGTTCTGTTAGGGTACAAACACGCTGTCTTCTCAGATTGCCGACCATCTGAATAAAATGCCCATAAAGATTCAATCCCTGTCTCTGTTTGTTGGGTCTGATGGGTGACAGGCAGCATGAACACCAGCTTTTCCAGTTTCAAAGAGAGCTTATAACATCGGCATCCTGAGGTCTGAGATTTGATTGGAGGATTGATTTAAGAACAAGTAGGAATGACTAGTTAAAGAGTGTTCCAGGCTGCGGTTCTGAGGCAGAGAAGGGCAGAGTGCATCTGAAGAAGAAAAGGCCAGCACGGCTGGACAAGGGAACATGAGGGAGCAGTCAGCCCCTCGGGCTCGCGAAACATGCAGAAACCACACTGCATGGGCCTTGTGGCCTTTGTTGAAGATTTCAGTCTCTTATTCTAAAACTTACCATTGACAATGAACTGTCAAGTATCACCCTCCGATCATACGTTTCTTGACCCCAGCAGCCCTTGTGGATAGCATCGAGTTCCTCCTGCTTGGGAGAGGCTCAACCAAGTTGAGAGGTGAGCCCATAACCCTGTCCTGAGCTCACTGAGTGGTGCCTCCCACTCCTCCAGTGCCACCACAACCTTCTGCCATCCTAGGATATCAGGCATGGCCCTTCCTCAGAGACCAGGGTCTGCTCTGGCTCAGTTGGTAGAAGGTGATTTGCTACAGCTAATAAATCACTTATGGAATTGTTGATGTAAGAAATGTCCAAACCTGTAGAGGATATTTTATGAGTTTATTTGAACCAAACTGATGACAATTGCTGGGAAGCAAAGTCTCAACGGATTGAGAAAACACTATGAAGAATGGCAGTTTTGCAGTTTTTTTTAATACATTAGAATCAAAGGAGGAGGCAGAAGGAGGATGACATGAAATCCATTGGTGGTAGATTAGGAAAGTGAAAGAAAGCAAAGTGGGAAAATCTCTGAGTCTGGATAAAAAGTAAATCAGACACAACCTTCTTTTACATTGGTGGGTATAGGATCGTTAGCAACCACACGTACAGCATGCAGAAATGGTAACGAGGAATGAGAGAGCAATGAGAGGTTCCCTGGTCTCCTGCTCTGTTGGGAGATTGTGACCTGAGAGGTCTGGAAAAACAGAATTCCTCTGACCGTCCAAAGTGATGTTATCAAAGATGCAAAAAGACCATAGACAGACTCAGTTAAGGTAAAGATTGACCTTTGTGAAGGAAGACAGGCCTAGAACATGCCTAACCACTGTGACTCAATTTAGTTAAGAAGTTTTAATTTCAGACCATCCTATGTGGTTACTATAGGTCTCTGAGTTTGTAAAACCTGCTACACAGACCTCCCCTGAGCTTGTCAGGTTCAGTACGTAGTCCCTTTTTTGTCCACAGAATCATGGAGAAATGGATTCCAAGTTGTGTTTCCAGGAAAAACTCAAAGCCACCACACATAATTAAGCCACCAGGAAAGCTGTGTCCCACCACGATCATGACACTGCCTGTTGTAACCGGCAGCAGCTGCCACAACTGCTGGCTAGAAACCACACACATCAGAATATTGGATGTCTCATGACCTGCCCCTCCCCCATGTACCTCAGTTGCAAAGTCAAGGCTTGCACAAATGCAAGGGATCTGCAGAACCTAAGTCACACCCAGAACCCAGTTTCAGGGTAGGCTGGGGAAAGTTTTAAGTTCGTAGTTTCTGCAGTAGGAAAAACCCACTGGAAGAGGGTTGAAAGTGATTTTGGGTGTATAATTCACAGTGTTTGGCATGCCATGTGTCAGAAGAAGTGAGAGCCCCACCCACTTTTGAAAGTCTTCCAGTTCTCCCTTCAGATCTTTAAAACACTGTGTTTTCCTAGTGCCACTCTCCATCCTTCTATTGGATTTTCCTCCATCAAGAGGAAATTCGCTGGCCCCGCCAGTGTGGCTCAGTTGTTTGGACATTGTCCTGTGAACCCAGCAGTGGCCGGTTTGATTCCCCATCCAGGTCAGGGCACATGCCTGGGTTGCGGTTCGGTCCCTGACTTGATTCCTGGTTGGGGCGCATGCAGAAGGCAACCAGTGGGTGTTTCTCTCACTCCCTTTCTCCCTCCCTCCCCCTCACTCTAAAAATAAAAAATAAAATACAATTAAAAAAAAGTAAAATCACTGTAAAAGTGTGTATTTCTCCATTTCTTTTGCTTTGGTTAAAGCATGTGCCTTTCTGTCTATGTATTCCTTTCTTTTCTTTTCTTTTTTTAATCCTCGCCCACGGTATGGAGAAAAAAAACCCCAAAACTGTTGTTGAAAGACTTGGTCTTTTTGCCTTTTCTTTCTTTCTCTTTAAAGCTCATTAGTTTTACTTGAGTATGTCTTGGTATTATCCATTTCAGATAGATTTTCCTAGGTATGCCATTTAAATATACAGGTGTAAACTTTATTTTATTTCAGAAATAGTTTCATAAATTAAAAGTTTTAGTATTTCCTTTGAGCTTCTTCTTCAGGGGACTCCCTTATACGACCAATGCTTTGTTTTTGCCCATTCATATTCTCTTAGTTTCTATTCCCATCTCTTTCTTTCTAATCCTTTGTGTATCGCAGGCAGTTTTTAAATGTCCATAGAGTCCCTGATACTCCTTCCTTCAAAGGGTAGAACCTGCCCCCACCCCCACCATGAGTGTTGGCTGGACTCTCTGACTCACTTCTAATGCATAGACTACGGTGCAGCCAGGTCACAGACTTCTCCTTGCTCTCACGCATGAGTCATGAGCTCTGGAGGTCAGCTGCCATTGTATGAGAATACCTCAAGCAGCCCGATAAAGAGACCCACGTGGTGAACCTTAGGAGAGGAGGGTGGGTGAGGGCTGCTCCCGTGGCTCAGTGGCTTTTCTATGATTGTCACAGAGAGTTCAACATGGTTGCCTTGCATTTTTTGAAACTACCTTTTCTGCCTCTTCACTTTCCTTATCTGGCTCTTCTCTCGCCGTTTCCCACAGTGTCTCTGGGCTGCTCGGCCGAGCTTCCACCCCCAGCACATTTTCCTCCGTGAGGAACTTTGTCCTGGGAAGGAGATTCAGTTGGTTAGTTCCGAGGTTTAATAGGGCCCAGGCTGTTCCACACCATCTAATCTTTCTTTCGCTATTGCCCTTAGAATGCCCTTCCAGCTCTGGCATCGTTCCCAAAAAAGCTCAATTAGCATTCTGTGCTGAGAGCGGACATTTAGATTTTGGGGTCAGCGCCTTCGGCAGTTTGACTTGAGTTTGCTGGCAGTCAGTGCGCTCGAGGGCCGTTTGCTGGCTTTCTGCTTCCTCCTGCCCACTTGCTGACACCAAGTGGGCCTTGTGGCTGTCAGTAAATCAGTCCTCTCTTTGTATTTTGAAATTCACAGCATATCTTATTATTTTTATAGGAGACAATTGTGCATGTGTTGTGGAGGTGGTTATTGTTGGAGGATTTGGTAGATACATAACTACACAATTGCCACTTTAATATTGCACAGAAACTTTCACATCTTAAATTTCTAGACGTTCTTTTGTTCTCTGGATTTTCCCTTTTTTGCATCTTCTGCTTCGTAGTTTATGGACCCTTAACTCTCTAAGTATAATAGTGATTTTAAAACTTCTTTTCTTCTCCCTACATTTCCTTATTTTCTCTGAGTCACCTTCTTATTGCTTCTGCATCTCATATTCATGTCAATGTCTTTTCTCAATTATCTTGAAATCTTTGGCCCTCCAAGCATGTAGAGAATTTGGCATTATATTGGGAGTTCTGTGTATATATGTAGAACTTGTCCATCAGTCCTATAGAACCAGAGTCATTTAATTGAGAGACTCTGAACCATTAACATCTGCAGGTCTTTTCTCTTGGGCTGATGAGTGTCTCCAGGTAGGTGTCTTCCAATAAACCTCTATCGGGTGGTAGAAGAGGGTGGTTAAGTTTAGTTGCCATTGTGTTCTTAGAGGAACCGAAGGGAGAATAGGGAGGGGTCTCGTGGTTCAATATATAGACTTTATTTAACCTCCTTTTCCAATAAGGTACTCAAAAGATGACCAGTATCCCTGGGTCCAGGTCCTCTGTGTTTCAACCTGTCCTGAAAAAGAAACTCTCTACCTTTTGCTACAGTGGGAAAAGGGCAGTCTCCTGGTTGTCCTTGCATGAGAAATGGAATTTAATGGTGTAACTTACAAATGTTTAATCATCCTCTCTTCAGCTCTACCCTTACTTACCTTCTCCTTCAGGGTTGCCTGGTATAATCATTGATTCAATTACTGAGCCTTTTGGGATTCTGAACTTTTGAAAAACTTCAAACCTTTGCAGGCACTTTACTGTAGTCAGTTTAACTCATCCACATGTTCTAGATTCCAAAATTATGTCGGCATCCATCCAGTTCCCTTTATCCTTGCAGATTTATGTAGTATTTTTTAATCCCTTGATCACTGTTTAAATAGTTTCAAAAGGAGTGGACGTATTCACCTCTGCTGTCCCTTTCATAGAAGTTCTGTCATCCTTTTAATAAATTCCTTTCTTGCACAAATTATTTGAGTATGATGGTATTAACTGAAATGCTAGAAAAAGACCTACAGTAATGCATTTTTCAGGACAGGAGTCTGGATAGGGCTGAACTAAGCCATTCAGACAGGTAACTCAAGGCACCGAATGCCGCCAGAATGCTTTAGAACTGGGTGACTGAATTATATATTTTTAAAATTAGTTAGGATTTTTATTTTATACTTATTAAAACCTACTTAGGTATATTTAAGCATGGATTTTTAAAATCACACTTGTGTATACATTAAAAGGAAAATAAAAGCAGAAATCAAGGTATTCCTAAAACTTCTATTTATTTAGAGAGCCCTAGTCCTCTGAATCACTTTATATACCTATAGGTATGTATTTTGTAATTATGGTTTAAAAAAGCATATAAAATTGATCATCTTAACTATTTTTAAAAGTAAAGTTCTTAACCATTTTTAAGTATACACTTACATTGTTTTGCACCAGATCTCCAGAACTTTTTCATCTAACAAAACTGAAATCTCGCACCCATTAAACAACTCCCCATTTAATTTATCCCTCCCCCAGCTCCTGGCAACCACCATTCTACTTTCAGTTTCTATGGATTTGACTACTTTAGATACCTCATAGAAATGGAATCATGCACTATTTGTTTTTTGGTGACTGGCTTATTTCACTTAGTGTAATGTCTTCAAGGTTCACTCATGTAAACGTGTGCCACAACTCCCCTCCTTTTTAATTAAGTTTTGTGGAGAAAGGAAAATGTATTTCCCTTTCACAAGCACTGAAAATATGATTCACTCTGAAACTGGATCAAAACTTTTAATGCCTTTGAAAGCATTCCTCAAAAATTTGAAGTACATGTTAAGCCTAAAACTAAGGATAGAAAAGAAAGAAAAGGTGTTCCTCACTTTTGCAAAAGTACCTATATAAAAAGGGCTTAAGTACAAGAGAAATACCATGTCATATATGTTTATTATCCTTGGCAGTTCATGACAAATAGCCTTGCCTATTGACAATATGGGCAAATACCAAAAGTGACTGTTCAATTAACACAGTAAAGTTAAATTGAAACGCCACCCATTAGCCCTTCCAAAGGTTCCTGAGTGAATGCTTCTGATCCTGCGAGAAGAGACAAAACCCCAGTTTTTAGCTGCTGTGGGCTGCTTGTCATGTTGTAGTCTGCTAATTCCCCCAAATTTAGTTTTCAGGGTTTTCCTTCACAAAGTTAAACCCAGTGTGGAGACAAGGGGAAAAGTCAAACCTTAAGGTAACCAAAAAGTCAAACCAAAGGTAAGCCAACCTTAAAGCGTGGATTAATGTAGAAGGCCTGAGTACTTGCTGAAGCTCGTATATAAGGAGGAATCTCCCAGACACATTCGGAAAAAATATTTTTTACAAAGTGTGAGCATGGTAACTTCTTCTGTTGAATAGTAACAAATTTGCTGATGCTTTTCCCCTTGGGCTCATACGTCTGCCTTCCTCATACTTGCTCCTTTTCTGATTCTCTGTTAGCCTCTCCTGCGTTTCTCTCATTTCTGCCTCTTGGTTTGCCCACCATGCTTTTGTGTCCTCCTCTGTTCCCTTGAGTCTGGTGCAATTTCTTGCCTTCCCTTGCTGTCCGGCCCTTCCCATCCTGCCCTGAAGTGGACTCATCTGCACAGAGAACCCGGCGGGGCCTCCCAGCTGGGTGGGGCTTCACTTGGGTAAACTACCACATCCTGGAGCACCATCCAGTAGTGTTTTCTTAAGACTTGGGAGTTGGAGTCAGCATTGAGAGGGGGAAAGTGAAACATTTACTGGGATGGCTCTCCAGAGAATGGCTTTGCACAGATCTCCAAAAGGTGAAATTGAGTACAAATGACTGTGGAGGTAAGTTTTGGGTTGGGGCTAAAGGAGAAGGGTCGGTGGGGTGATGGTGGAATCATGATGGGGTAACTAGGGTTGCAGGTTGTGGCTGAATTCATGAACTAAAGGTCTTTGTTTCTCAACCAACCCACTGAGGCTCTAGTCAGCTGTGGGGCTGTGGTCTGGGGAAACTGTCCAGTTCTAGTGCTGTGTCTTCCTGGGTAAAGCCGGGCTGAGTGGGCTCTGATCTAATTTAGAAAGAAATTTTAAAAAGAAGTGAATGCCCATTTGTAACTTCTAAAATAGTACTCCAGGTACATGAAACAGTCCATCCCCCAGGCATGAAGGTGGGTTCTGCAAGGTCATTTTTAGGAGCCCCCATGTAAAATGTTTCTTGAACCACTCTGGAACATATTAGAGAAAGACCTATTTTCTAGGAAGGAAGTCATGAACATTGTGATTTAAAGAATACAAGAATATTGGGCCCTGGCCCAAGAACAGGATCTAAATTCTATGAACAGAATCCGAAATTCCATTTATAGTCTTATCCCTTTAGTTTAAATCTTTAACCTTCCCTTAAAATATAAGCAAGTCCCAGCAGGGATAACAGAGGGACCCTCAGGAATCTTTAGCCTTAAATCACACTAGATCGTCCCCATACCTCCATCCTCCCCGTATATCTTGCTGCCCGGAAACCAGAATTCACTCCTTCCCCAGCGTAATCATTGGCACTCAGATCTACCTTCATGTCAGGTGAAGACATGAGCTGTGTCTTGCTCTTCATTGAATCTCTTGCATCTTGAATAATGTCTGGCCCATAGTAGGCTCTGTTTAGGGAACGAATGGATTCTTTACTGCCAATGTGTTTTAAAGGGCTGCAGTAGAGAAAGCAAAAATGCCAAGAGAAAAAGAAGCAGTGTGCAAAGAGAGGAAAGTGGAGTCACTGAAGGCAAACTCCCCTGGGTGACAGTTTTGTGAAGGTCCGACAGCTTAGTCACATGCTAAATTGTCTTTGTGTGTATGTGTGTGTGTGTGTGTGTGTGCGTGTGTGTGTAATTTTTTCCCATTACGATTTAGTCCCCTTTATTAAATCGTCTTTTACTAACTTTCTTAGCAGGTAACTCTAATTGACTGCTGAGATGTAAAATCCATCGACACATTTGATGCACTTGCCAAAGTGCTATTTAATGACCTGTGTTTCACACAATAAAATAGGGCAACGTTAAAAACTCGAATTTACCTTGGATTTACATCTGTTACCATCTGTTGGTTCCTGGATCCCAGGTTACATCATTCTTATTTTTATGTTAAACATTACCAGCAATAAAAACAGAAGGAAAAGGTGGAAATGAAAACTCATGTAGGAAAGTTCTGATTCCACCCAGGCTTGACAGTCTTATTTTCTTCTCAGAAATCCTAGAAAACAGAAGACAACAAGAAGATGTCTTATTGAGAAAGATCTCCTTCAGCTTGACCATGAGTGAAACAGGGAAGAAAAGTTCCTCAGATGGAGAAACTAAACCCCGGATTTCATTTGTCAACAAATTCCTCAGGGGCTCAAAACTCAGGTCTTCCAAAGCTGAAAGCAGAAAAGAAAGTAATGACCTTAAAGCAACTGACTTCCAGCCCAGTGACGAGACACAGAAGCCTGTCCCCTTAGACGCTGGTAAACTTCTGACTGCTGTTACTTCTTTATTTTTTAGAATAATGTTTTCCCCTAAAGAGATCATTGGGTTAAACTAAATCTAGTATGAGTCTCTGTCTAAACATTTATTATGTTACTTAAATACTTTAAATAGTTTGTTAATTTCACTTTTTTCAATCATCAACGGTATTGTAATACTACAGAAAGGTGTAGAGAAAATACCTAATTTCCTTTTGTTCTAACACAAACGATCATTTCTTCAAGATTCTTTTTGACCTTTTCTTCATGTGCATGCATTTGTGGTCAGTTAGCCAGTCAACAACCATTAATTCCCTTCCTACTATGTGCCTGCTACTGTATATCGTAAGGGTTCAAAATACAGCCGGGAGAAACAGGACCTTGTGTAAACAAAGAGCCAAATGCAGGTACAATTTCAGTGTCGATAAGTGATATGAAGAAAAGTAAAGCAGGCTAAGTGGAGAATGATGGGATGGAGGTGCTATTTTAGACAGAGTTGGAGGAAAGGGGTGTCTCACGTGGTGGCATTGATTCAGCGATCCGAATAAAGCCGGCTATGTAGAATGAATGAGTAAAGCCAGCCACATAGGTATTTGTGGGAATAGCTTTCCAGAAAAAGGGAACTGTAAATGCCAAGGCCCAAGGTGAGGCTGAGCCTGGAGAGTTTGAAAGGCAGCCGGAAGTCCGGGAGCAGGATGAGGGACGGGAGAGGGACAGTAGTAGCGACGAGTCAGTGAGGCGGCTGGGGCAAGGACGGACATGTTTGGCCGTCATAGTAGCTTACGAATGCTTCTCTCGAGTTGAATGAAGCAGTAACCCTATGTCTGGAACAAATACTGCTCAATTCTTACATTGCTTCATGGTGTTCCAGTGATTTTAAGAGCTGCATAATATTGCATTATATGCATCGCCATAATTACTTAATACATTCTTTTCTTTTTGTCCCTCAGTGATTATCTTTGGCTTTCCCTCTCCCTTATTCCCTGCTTCATGGAATTTCAGCTTTCTTTTAAATTATAAATTCCCAGAACAGAGATTACCAACTTGAGGGTTATGAAAATAAATATTGTCAAATCTCTCTCCAAAGATGGCATCATATTATTTGGCAACGTGATGGCATATATAATGTCACCAATTTATTATTAATTAGATTAAATATATATAAAAAACCTTTAAAACTTTGTATGCCAACATACACAAAAGTATAAAGAGCAGTACAAGTCCTCATCATCACTTCTCTCTAACAATTATCAGCCTATGGCCAGCGTTGTTTCATTTATTCCTGCCCTCACTTCCATCAGATTATTTGTATTAAATACCTAAAATAATATCATGTTACCTGTAAATAGGTTAGATGTATCTTAAATATATTTTTGTCAATAGAAAGTTAAAGCCTACTTCTAAAGGGGGACAATTTCTATTAGGAAATTGTTGGTATTTGTTTTAGAGTGTAGCTTGGAGCTTCAGGAATGTGGTTAATGAACACCTGGCACCATGATTAAACCAACAGTGCAAGACCCAGCAGCTGGTCATCCCTGCTGGCAAATACTGGCCACTCCAGCCAGTCTCGGCTTCTTTATTTCCATGTCTCTCAAAATTCAGTGGCTCCTGGAGTCATGTTAATTCTGCCTCCCAAATGGCTCGCGGACCTGGGTCATCCCCTCTGTTGCTATTCTGGCTCTCGTCTCTTGCCTGGACCACTGTGACAGCTTCCTTACTGGTTCCTCTGCTTCTAGTCTTGCTCACTTGCCAACCTGCCCTCCACACTGCCACTGGCTGCTCTTTCTAAACCCAGATATGATGGTGTCTCTCGCCTGCTTACCCTCTTGCCTTGAAGAGAAAGGCAAGAATGGCCTTTAAGGTGCTCATGGTCAGTTAGCTATCTCTCCATGACCTCTACCTCCCCCCAGCCTCACACTCATCCACTACTCCTGACATTCAGATTTACTTGCAGTTTCCTAAACTGGCCATGTTTCCCCGAAGTGGGATGCCTAGAAAGACCTTCCGTTGCGTCACCAACCTCCCTCTGCACCCCTCCCCTGCTCACCTGTCCTTCACGTCCACCCACCTGGCTGACTCCCATTGGTCCTCTCAGGTGCAAGTCATGCACCACTCTCTCGTGGAAGCTTGCCGAGACCTGCCCACCAGACCAGAGGTATTTACTGTGACTACTGTGTGCTACCCTGCACCTTCTGCATGCCTCCACCGTTGCACCTCTCTGTACTGTGACTGTGGCTTTCTTGTCTGTTAGACCAGTAGCTCCTTGAAAACAGGAACTTGTGGTCTTGCTACAAATATGTAATAATGTTTTATGAAAACATTGGGATTCTTGGTTGTAAACAACAGAAACCAATACAGATTTAAGTTGGAAAGTAACTTAAAGAGAAGATACTGTTCAGCTCACAGAATCACCTGGATGGGACGCAAGGCCTTGGTTCAGCTGTAAAGCAACAGGAAAAGGCCTTAGTCACACTCCCCAGCTGCTCATGTGTGATCCCTTTGCACTTCTGAGGGAACGCCAGCCCCCCTCAGTGATCTGCTTCAGCTGCCCGGCAGCAGCCGACTCACCAGTTTTATATGTTGAGCTGTGACATAAGATATTCTTCGGAGAAAGGGTTTTGTAGATTAAAAAAAAAACAAAACGTGGTCTTTGAGGAGATGTCCAGGGGTCTCATAAGTTGGTACTCATATTTATACGTAGGTGTTTTGAAAAAGATTTATCATGATGATTTATTTTGGTAATTAAGAAATTATAAAGCTGATATTCATTCACTCACTTATTCATTCAATTATTTGTTCATTCAATACCTGTTTACCAAGTACCTCTCATGTGAAAGACAGCAGAGTCCCATCTCCCTGGGAGGTCCCAGTAAATTTAAGCCACTGTACTCCTAAGAAAGGAACTGGACAGGAATCACAGCCTTCATTTTACAGATGTGTAGGCCAAGGCTCAGAGAAGTTAAGTGACTTGCTCATGCAGTGGCCCCATGATTCCAACCAGACCTTGCAGCTGTGCGGCCTTGGACTTGCCAATTGTATCAAACATTACAGAGCACCCAAGTTGAATGTGGTCTGAGAAGAGATTTCTGAATCTGTCGGTTGGTAGGTCATTGTTGGTGACTTTTGAGAAACTATTTGGATAGGTGGATGTGGCAACCAGAATGTAGTGGGTTAATTGATAAACATGATGAAGAAGGGAGAGAGCAAGTACAAACCATCCTTTCCAAACATTTGACAAAATGATTGATAAGACAGTGTCTTGAGGAGAAAACAAAGAAAAAGAATTGGTGGGGTTGGAACTCGAGCATGATTGTAGGTTGAGCTTATGGAGATAAATTAGCAATAGGATACCAGAACAGAAATTTTTCAAACACAAAAAATTTAAAGCACCCACATAATGGGTTTTGGAGCAGACTATTCTGGGTTCAAATTCTGACTCTGCTACTTAGTTATTAACAGCCTCAGTTTCCAAATCTGTGGAATAGAACAACCATGACTCCTTGCATTACGTTTAAACAAACTGTTCTGTACTCACTGGCATCGTAAGAGGTAGTCCCACCCCATCTCCCATCCCCGCTCTCCTCTTTTCCACCCAAACTTAGGGTTGCTGGGTAAAATAGATGCAATATTTGGGACATAGTTTTACTAAACGATTCCTTATTTCCCTGAAGTTTAAATTTAGTTGGACGTGCTGTTTTTGTTTTTCCTAAATCTGGCAACCCTACCCAAAATAAAATACCTCATATTCATGTGCCCTGATAAAAATTGAAAGCCAGAGAAAAGAGGTAAACTGGTGGAAGGTGCTGCCTCCTGCTGGTGGAATGTGGCAACACTGACCATCCCAGCAGAGATGTACACCCTACAGGTGGCTTTCTTAAAAATAGCAAGTCTCAAGACACCTTGTGGAGGAGAAATGGAGTTTTCATTATCCTTGCTAATATTGTAGTCTAAATTTATTACAACTGTAATCCTACTACCTTTTAGTGTTCACTGGTACCAGTATACTTGTGTATGTATATATTTTTAGCTATGTAGTTCCATGCTTTTCTTTCTTTTTTTGGGTCAGGGTTAGTAGAATATTACTGCACATTCATAACTTAAGTTTTACTACTGGATTCCAGCACACTCTTTGTCTATGTTTTAAGTCGTACCTTTTCACTTATGAAACCCCTTAAGGTCACTGTCAGTACATGGATATTCATTTTTCCTTACAAAAGCATCATGTGTTTACTTGTGTCTTAAATGCTAACACATTCAGTAGGTGCAGTACTGGTATGCAAGAGGTGCTCAATAAAATTATAGCTTTCTTTAAATCACTTTAGTGGTATCATGTTAATATAGTGTATTACAGAGGAACTCGGTAATATATAGAGACTAATTACAAGGACAGATGAGCCTTTCTGGGTGTATTCTCTGGCAGGGGCTCAGAAAATGCAAAGCCTTCCCAGGCACCAGGCTCTCAGGATTTGTCAATTGAATGGTGGAGGAAACAGGCAGCTGTGTTTCTTTCACTCGCTCCCTGTAGCCTCTGGAGCTCATGGGCGATGATTGCAAGGCTTCCCCTGTTTCATCTGTGGTTAGGAGGCAAATACCTGTGCCTCGCCTGGCAGTCGCATTCACCAAATCTATGTGTGCATCATTCCAGCAGCGTCCGTTTTAAACGCTGTGCTAACAAGCTTACCTCTTCCTCAGGAGCACAACTCTGTTTATATACTGAGAAGCCCAGGTCAGGCCAGGAAAAAAAAGCCGCTGAGTTTCCTTGGGCTCCTTCCTGAGTAAAGGGTCATGGGAGTGGTCCCTATCGAGCACCCGGGGGGCAGGAACAGAGGTTTTGGCCTTGGTAAATGCCTCAGGTCTCACAAGGGACCCGTTCAGGGTTGTCAGTCTTTTCACTTGTTTTATTGCGATCATTATGCATCTTTAATACTGTCCATCATTAACAGCCAATTCTTCTTTATTCCTATGATATAGCCAAGCCTCTTCCTACAGAAATGGAACTGGGATGCAGGACGGAAAAAAATGAGCAGTTCCTGCAGAAGCTGGGCAAAAAGGCTGTCGACAAGTGTCTAGATCTGAATAACTGCAGATTAACAACAGCAGACGTGAGGGAGATGGGTCTGTATGCAGTTGACTTCGCACAGAGGGGAACTTGGGGCCTGTAGTTTGAAAGGAGAAGGCAAAACCCGGCCATTACTCACCTGATACCCGAGGTCTGCAGGGTGCCCCCATACTCAGGAAGAGCTGCTGCACCACTAATTGTTTTTTTAAACAAGTTAATTTATTCTTCTTCAAGCTTCAAAAATTTGAGCTGAGGAAGTTCATTTGTTTGTTTTTTCTGAGCATTTTTACCTCCCTACTGACTGCCCCTGGCTCCCTGAAAAACATCTGTTCCTGTGTGTGATGTAAGCTCATGAAACTCAGCAGTAAAATGGAAACTTCCTGGGAATTTAAAGGGGTGTTGTGTTGTTTAGTTATCTGTGGAATAAAAAGTGTAACTACCAGAAATTACTGCTTATACTTTTGTATGCAAAAGTATCACTCCCCTTTGCTACACCTAAGCAGGAGTTTAAATGTGAAGCAGCCCCTGCCCACACCACCATCGCCACCTTAACCCCTCTTTTTCTCAGAAACTTTAAACCAATCCTTTAATCAAATTAGGTGGGTCTACCAACAAAGAGGTGTCAAAAGAACTGCATTTGGAATGAGGAGTCCGTGGCTATTTTAAGTAAAATACATGCCATTATATTTTGGACAAATCTCTAAGAGGGAACGCTAAGCATGCCTGGGGCTCTCAGATGCCCACATGTCAGAGTCATCTGTGGAGCTTGTAGAAATGCAGGCACTTGAGTCCAACCCAAACCCACTGAACCGGAGTCTCTGAGACTGGGCCCCAGGAACCCTGGTTTAATTTTTTTTTCTTTCTTAATATGCACGGTAGACTTCATGCTTTATAAATTTAGGATCATCGTGAGCAAGATGAACATGCCACTGTGCGTTGAATGCTAGTGAAAAGAAAGCGGTTTTGCCCTCCTAAGCATGGCCCAGAAGTTCGCGAGGCCTGGAGCTGCTGTGCCCGTAACCATGGAAGCTCGTCTTGCTGTTTCTGGCTGCTGCCTCCTTCCTGCCGTGCAAGACAGATGTTTAAAAGTAAACGTGCTTTACTGCCTCTGCTGTGGCAATGTTGCTCAAAACTCTTGTTGCTTCTGTGGTAAAGATGCCTTGGAGCATCTCTGTCACAGAGAGTGACTTCACTTTTAACGAGCAGTGGCGGAGGTTTCAATCCGGCTTTGTGCCAGTCTAAATCTCCATGTGTTAGTCCATTTAAGTATAACAACGGCTTTTTAAGGTGGCGATGCCCAGGCAATCGAGACAAAAAAGAGCCCTGGCTGGCGTAGCTCAGTGGACTGAGCGCTGGCCTGTGAAGCAAAGGGTCGCTGGTTGGATTCCCCAGTCAGTGCACATGCCTGGGTTTTGGGCCAGGTCCCCATTAGGGGGCGCGCAAGAGGCAACCATGCATTAATGTTTCTCTCCCTCTCTTTCTCCCTCCCTTCCCCTCTGTCTAAAAGTAAAATAAATAAAATCTCAAAAAAAAAAAAAAAAAGAAAAGACAAAAAAGAAAAGGTAATCGGCCCCTGAAACCTCAATTCTGGCCCAGAGAGCAGTCGGGGCCATCGGCCTGAGGATCCAATAGATGACTGGGCGATGGCTGTGAGAGGGTTTCGCAAAATGAAGGGACTAGTATATACCTTACAGTGACAGTGGTGATAACAGTAGGATTACCTTTTCCTCAGTAGTGTAGAAGACTCTGTGAAATCTTACAGAGACACCTCTGCGTTTTCAGAGTGATATTATTTGGCAAAAATAGAAAATGACTCAAGAAATAGGAAATGTAGATGTTACAGTCTCTCCAGCTGCACAGTTTAGAGATCCACACACCCTCGTCCCCTTTATTCTCTTACAGTGCAAAACTATATTCTGTTACACAGGCAATGGATCCTATTTATTACACACCAAGTTTCATATGCTAATCCGTATTAGCATATGCTAATCTGTATTTTCTTTTGTTCACATCTAGTTGCTTTGCTGCCTTTCCTCCCGGACTTGGAAAAACTGGACATTTCCTGGAATGATTTCGTAGGCGGAACCCTCCATTTAGTCACCGAGCAAATGCATCTCGTCAGCAAGTTAACAAGCCTGAGGCTGGGTAGTTGCAGACTTACCGCTGCTGATGTTCGAGCACTGGGTAGGATGAATGCTTCCTATGAAGGCTTCACTCAAAACACCTTTGCAGCGTCACCCTCAAGGGCAAACTCTCTGGGTCACCACTCCCTCTGATGCCCCTGGAGTGTGCTGTGCTTGAGGCAGTACGGTGTGGAGCATTAACATAACTTCTAAAAAACTATGTAACCAGCACTTAGCATTGGGCTAATTTCCAGGACAGAGGAGGAAACAATGCTACGAGGTACCTGCCCTCTTGGGGCATAAATGAAGATAACTATGAAACTTGCTAGCTCTGGTGTGTTGCCTCTTCTCTAACATAGAGGAGTGGAAGTAGATAACAAAATTAAATTTTCCTCCAATTCCAAAACAATTCCTTCCATTTTTCTACTTTCATTTTTAAAAACTGATCCAAACAAGATTTTTCAACTAAAAGAAATGGTTTAAATAGCAGTAGAACCTCAATTAAGTTAGTTTATATGCTGAACATATAGACTAACAGAACATATGATGAAGTTTGCCATGCTACTAACCCAATGTCTTACTAAAATGCTTGCTGTTTTTAGATGATATTAATATTTTTAAATTCTCTTTTGATCTGAAGTTTCTTATTTCCGTGATGTGTTTTGATCATTTACATCTCTGCACAGATTTCTGTAAAAACAACACAATTCGCGTCCATGTCTTCTCTCTAACCCTCACCCTACAAAATGGGAACCAGCTGAGGCCCCCTGGCCCACCCTTCCTGTAGCTGAGGAGAAATACCAAACATCTCAGGGTTTGCCAGATCCTAGTTCAAACCCTGGTCCCACTTCTAACTAGCTTTGTCACCATCGTCAAACTATTTAAGCCTCAGTTTTCTTATCTCTGAAAAGGTGTGATACCTACCTTGAAAAATTATTGTGAGGATTAAGTAAGCAAATCATTTCTCTAAAGTACCTGCTGTATGCCAGGCACACAATAGGTGCACGGTACGTGATAGTCCCTCCTTTCTCTAGTCCCTCATCCAGATTTTCCTTTCTGTGGTTTCACGTGAGGAATTTAGCCTCCCTGGTTAGCAGCTGGTTGTTCTGTAGCAGAATCGCAAATTGAACGCATTGTTACTCAGGCATGAAAATAAAATGTGGTTTCTTTATTTTCTTTGGTTAATCCAATCTTTTTCATGATCTTCCATTTCCTCGAGTCGAGGAAATGGAATTTCTGCCCTGGGACCCAATCCGAACTTCTCTGGTCCAGGAGAGAGTGTACCTCTTTGTCGCTCTGATGCCTGGGGCCCTTTCCCCTGCCCCAGGGTCTTTCTGCTCTCTGGAAGGGTTTCTGTATCCGCTTCCATCAGAAGGGGCTTTCCTTAGCCTTAGCAGCAGATGGAGGATAGGGAGAATAAATGCGGTACTGGTAAGATAACATAAACCAGGAGGCATTTCCACCTCATTACACCTGTTACGATTGCTTAGTGCAGGATGGCCAGTGCATAACACTTCAGTACCACGAGCACTGCAGACAAGCTAATCACTCTTTCTCCCTGATCCTGATGCTTCAGGGCTATAGAAAGCCACCTCCAACTGACTGGCGATGACACCCAAAATGACACCTATGTGGGAAGAACGTTCATTTTAACATGGGGTTCCTGGACTCCTAAAGCCTTAATCCGTACAATGACTAACCAAAGGTAGAAGTCCAAGCCCAGCAGCAGACTGTAGAAGAGGGGTTTCTGGACACATGGGGCTTTCCAGCACTCTTCATTGTTTAGGACTAAGGGTAGGACTGCACATTGACAAATATGTTCTCTGCATGCGGCTCTCCAGCCTCTTCCGTGGCAGTGAAAATCATTCCTAATGATCTCTCTGGTCCCTTCTCCCGATCTCTCCCAGCGCCCCCTGTGTAACCTGTGGGTGCCCTCCTGTGTGAAACGGTTTCAGAAATGTCATTTCACCCATTTCTCATTGCACTCTTCTCTACCCACAAAGGCTGTGTGGTTGTCGTGAGCTGTTAGTGCCTGATGCTGTATTATTAGTTCTTCTCTGTAGTGGTTGGTTCAGTTGTATGTGAGCTCCTTGATATCAAGTGAGTTTTACCCCCATAGGGGCCAGTGCCTGGCTTTTTCTCACGTCTACCTCCAGCCAAGCTTCTCAGGAATTCTGCTCCCAGGGAGGGTGGAAGAGAGAAAGCAATGGACCTTCTCTGAGTAGTACAAATGCTTACTACCACTAAAACAACTCAGTAAAAAACGCCCGTCTGACGGGAGGATTTTTTTACAAATAATTTTTGCTCGTAAGCATGGCTTCAGAACTTCGGCAGGAGTAGTATTCTGTGTCTGTAAATATAGGTGCTCCCCTTGCTGGGAGTAGCGGGGACTGGGGCCTTTTCTTCTCTTTGTTCCTCAGCACCGAACTGGTACCTGACCAGCTTCGATACTCCATAGATTGTGGTTGGAATGATTTGGAAATGCATTCTGCTTTGTGGACTAGTGATCAATCTTTGGGCCACTTTGTAACAGGAGAAGCACTTAAAGCGATACCTGACCTTGAAGAGCTAAATTTGTCCTGGAACAGCAAGGTGGGAGGAAACTTGCCTCTGATCCTGCAGAAGCTCCAAGCAGGGAGCAAGATGCGGACACTGGAGCTTGTGGATTGCGCCCTCACATCGGAAGATGGAGCATCTGTGGGTAAGTGGAGTTTGGAAGAGTCTTCCCCCCCTCCCGCCCCCCCCGCCAACCCCGCAAAAGTGAAGATGCCTATGATTGGATAACGTGGGAGTCAAAGCTGGCTGTGTTTTCCTTTACCCCGAATTGAAAGAGCGGCTCGCTCCATCCCCGAGGCCCAGGGGGCTTCAGTCCCCTCCTACCTGCCCCCACTCCCATGCCTGCATTTTTACTGAGCTGCTCTTTTGTTTGAATTTCCTTCCTTCCAGGTCAGGTGCTACCTATGCTGCGAAGTCTTGAAGTGCTTGATCTTTCCATTAACAGAAACATCGGTGGCAGTCTAAACAGTATTGCCCAGGGATTAAAAAGTACCTCAAATCTGAAAGTATTGAAGTTACAGTCCTGTGGATTATCACAGAAGAGTGTCACACTCTTGGGTAAGTTAGCAATGACTGAAGTTTATATACATATATAATTTTATTTTATGTTTTTATGTGTACATATCATTTTATATATTTTATATTTTTACAATTTTCCTATAAAATATAAACAGTGGTTATATTGAGGAATAAGATTATGGGCAATTAAATCTTTATGTATTTTTACTTTTACAGTGAGCATATACTTTCATGACTATAAAAATAAACTTTTAAAATGGCTGAATCTGAAAAAGCCAGGGTATTTTAGGTTTAAGATCGATACTGGGCGAAAGTTTCTGTGCTATTAAAACAATTCCTTTTTCTCTTACTTTTGAAAATGTCAGCATTATTTTATGCTCAGTAGTAAGCAGGAATTGGTACTGATAAAAATAATGGCTTCTGTGGTACCCAGAGTTAAAATTTATTTCTCAAGTTTAGAGCATCCACATTACAGGAAACTATGAAATGAAACTGAATTCTCCCCTTTGACTTACAGAGCCTCTAATATCCTTCCCATGGACAGTTTGAGTAAGTCTAGAACTCTACGAAAACGCCAAAGCGCAAGTGGAGTGGGAGAAACATTAGTGACAGAACCATTGCATGCTGGCAGTCATTGTCAAATCCAAAGAGGGCAGGAGGGCAGGGAGCCTGCAACCTACAGTTATTCCTCTGTCTTGACGTTTTTCTGATGTATTTCCTCAGTCTCCGTCATGCACACATGTCCCCTTCCCCGCCCCATGCCTGCCTGCCACCTTGTAATATGTCAGAATGGGACTGCGACTTTCTTTGTAGATGCTGCTTTTACATACTTGCGTGAACTGAGGGAACTCGACCTTTCCTGCAACCAGGAGCTGGGTGGAGGTTTTGAAGACTCGCCAGCTCAGCTGGCCATGCTGGAGCATCTAGAAGTCCTGGATCTTCACCAGTGCTCACTAACAGCAGGCGATGTGGTGTCGCTGAGTAAGTATGTGCTGCAGAGCCAAGGAAGGACTTTGGAGCCTTGAAATATGTTTGGAAACTTGGCAAATTTGAGATATACCCTTAAACTTACTATGTATGAAGTTACTGGGAGGCTCAAATCATAAGAGGTCTGTGAATGCCCCTATGTAGCATTTGGCATGTATTAAATGCCCAGTAAATGTTAGTGAGTCTGAAGTTTTCCTATACATGCCTGTAAATGAGAGACATGGCGCTTGAAGGAGAACATTTTGGATTCATGTTGCTGTTTAGAAACAAATCTGGTACTGTCACCAGGTTTATTGCAGAGAGGGGTGTAGAGAGAAAGCTAAAACAAAGGGTGTTGAAGCTTTCAGACTAACAAGAAAGATAAGTCATTTAGATACAAATGAACTTACAGAAAAAGTCAGCAGGCTGGTGCATAACAGGTGTACATTACAACTTCAGGAAATACACTTACTTTCTAGCCCAGACATAGTCCCATTATTACTGCAACCTGTAATGTGTAAATGCAGTTTCCATAACACACTGCAAGCATAGTCTGGAGATTAAGGGTTTTATTCCCTCTGTAACCACAGCAAACCTTCAAAATGCATCCAGAATCCATGGCTCACCATCTAGCCCTCTATACCCTGGTTTCGGCCACGGCCGTCTCATGCCTAAATTATCGCAAAGGTCCAAATGGTCGCCCTCTTCCTCTCCCACTCTGACTTCAATCTCTGCCCTTTCCCCTCATTGGCGCTACTCCAACCACACCTTCCGTGCTGACCCTCATGCACACCGGCTGTCCTCTGTCCCCAGGGCCTTTGCCCTTGTGCTCTCTTCAGATCATGGGCTCCTCCTGGGTAGGGGTGTGCCACCTTCAGCATCTCCCCTTAGCTCAAACACAGGGGCTGGCACATAGTTGGCACCCCATTTGCCATAGTTGGCAAATGTTAGTTGAATATGTGATTGAATAAATGAATGACTCAATGAACAAGAATAGAAAGAATTTTTCAGTTGTTTTTTGTACAATTTGGGGAAAAGACAGAGGTGGGTTTTTAGGCCCGACCTCTATCTTTTAGACATGCTTAGTTATTTCTTAGGTTCTTATCCCTCAAGTTTGGAAAATGTGAGGTCAAAGCTTGAAGGTTTTAAAGTAACAAAACAACCATTTTTTGAGCTCCAGGTAGAGCATTATGAGGTATAACTATCCCTTCTACTTCTGAGTGTCATACCTGGGACAGACACTCCTGAGTTATCAGTCCATCAGATTCCAAATAATACACTTCCCTTGGTACACCTGGATGACATGAATATCACATCTCGTGCTGTTGCTCAGAGGAAGATGAAACTGCTAGAGGACCCCCACTGTTACCAGGAATACAACAGAGGGATTAGCCTCTCTTAGCCAGATTCCCAGCCACCAACGTGGGTGAATGGCCCTGGAAAGCGAATGATTATTTAAAAGCTGTAGCGAATTGTTCTCCTTCTGCTTAATGAAACAATGGAAATAAAATTCATCTTGTTGCTGTGTTATGTACTAAGTACATAATGCTTCATGATGTTAAATAATTGAGCATTCTTTTTTATTGATTTTAGAGAGAGAGAAGGAGAAACATCAATTTGTTGTTCCACTTATTTACACACTCGTTGGTTGATTCTTGTGTGTGCTCTGACCAGGGATCAAACCCACAACCTCGGCGTGTGGGGGCAGTGCTCTAACCAACCGAGCTACCTGACCAGGGCAGCATATTTGTTTTGTTTTGTTTTGTTTTTATAATTAAGCATTTTTTTATCTGATGATTCTAGCCAGCTCCAAAGAAATGGAATTGTAGGTTATTTAGCCAACAGCTGTGTTGTGGGCTTAGGAAAACTCACGGTCAAGGAAATTCAGTCTGGCAGGAGCAGTAGTAAACCAATAAATATCCAAATTACACAGTGTACTACAAAGTTCTGTGGAGGTTCAAAGGCGGAGTAATTATTATATCTGTTGGGATCACAGGTGCTTGCCTTCCCTTCATCTTTCTTTCTCCTGTCCTCCTTCCCTCCTTATATAATTTAGAGTTTTGTATTTATTTGTTTGGTTTGTGCCTCCCATGTCCCAGGTTCTGATGCACTCTCTGGGGATGAAGCAATTCCAACACACAGAACTCACCTTCAGTGAAGGGAGACAGAAGACACACTTACACACACACACACACACACACACACACACACATCACATAATGGGGGCTCTGTGAGGAAAATAAATTAGTGCGATGTGACAGTGACCAAGAGGTCAGTGTAAACAGGGCTCAGGTGGCCTGGGAAGCTCTGAGGTGAGCCAGCTCCACAGAGATCCCAGGATACCACATTTTCAAACCACAGGAACCCTCAGGGCCCGATCCAATGCTGTTACCAACAGACATCTGTTCTGAGTGCTTGATGTCATTGCCTCCCTAGTACTTATGTTCTGAGAAAAGAATGATAATATTGAACATTAACTGAGCAGTTGGTGCGTGCCAGGCATCGTACTGATGTCCTTTAGATGGTCCGAGTTGTTTAATCTTCCTAATGACCCTGTGAAGTAGAATTGCTATTATTGCTACTGACAAAACTGAAGTTCGGACACGTTAAGTAACTTGTCCAAAATCACACACTTCTTCAGTAGCAGAGCCAGGATTCGATCCTGGTTCTCTGTCTCCAAAGTCTTTGGAGAGAGGTTTGGAAGTGGAAGAGCCCAGGCTGCATGCTGGGAAGAGTGGCTGGTCTGTGTGGTATGGAAGTGTGTAAGGGAGGGCAGGGCTTGCCAATCAAGAAGACTCGGGGAACAAAACACCCAGAGACTCATTGTGACATGGTGCCTAAAATATGTCACTGCTGCTATTTGAACAGCTCAGGTTATCCCTTTACTCTCGAGTCTTCAAGAATTGGATTTATCTGCCAACAAAGAGATGGGTAGCTCTTCTGAAAACCTACTCAGTAGGCTCCGGTTTTTACCAGCACTGAAGTCATTACTAATCAACAACTGTGCTTTGGAAAGGGAGACTTTCACCGCCCTCGGTAAGAAAATTCCCCAGGAAGCATGGTATGGCAACCCCTGCGGGTGAAGGGGGGGGTCTCTTTTCCCTATGGATAGATTTCATTATTCTAAGACAGCCATAGGCAAAGGTGTAAAGTACTATTTTGTCTTCTTTTCAGAAAGTCTGCTTTCTTAAAAGTGATATTTTGAAGGGAACATGAATAACTGGCATTTGCACATTTAACGTTTAAAATTTAAGGTGTATATAACCAACTCTGGAGATCCATGCCCGCGCTAACTTGTAATTTCAGTGAAATACCAACATAAATTGGGATTACTGTCTGATAGGGAAAGGGAGGCGATTACTAGCCTGTGGGCCTAGCCTAGCACCCACTTCCCAGCTGGATTTGTTGTCCTCTCTCAGGACCCTGGGCATGCCTTAAGGTCACTGATACCACCCAGCTTACATCAAGGGTCTACTGAATCTGACATTTCTGCCTTTTTGAGGGCAAGAGCGTCACCAGCAAGTAGAGGGAGGCATTTTGAAGCAAAGGGATTTTACAGTATTATCCAAATATACCATCCAGTCAGCCAGTAATTTGGGCACATGGTACCTGCTGGGGGTCCCCAGTACCTGGTTCAGAAATTCGCTAGGACTCACAGGTCTCCACATATACTCATACTTATGTTGAGATTTATTGCAATGACAGGATATAAAGCAAAATCAGCAACGCGAAAAAAGGTGCATGGGGCGACGTCCTGGGGAAACCAAGCCCAAGCTTCCAAAAGTCTGCTGCCAGTGGAATCGCACAGGTCACACTCCTTTCCTCCTGCATGTTGTGATGACACGTGTGAAATATCTACCAGGGAGGCTCTCCAGAACCTTCAAGTCCAGGATTTTATTGGGGATCGGTCACCCAGCCACCCTCTACCCAACACATGCCAAAATTCCAGACTCAGAGAAGGAGAGCTGGCATCCCACATAAATCACATTATTTGTACACAAACACTTCAGACACAGTGAACTCCCTTATTGGTTAAGGAATGGCGGGAACGCTTCCAAATTAAGTTGCCAGCTGTCAGCTGAGGGCCAAGTTTGCAAGCAGGCATTCCTAGGGAGAGAAGTCTCAGGCCTGGTAGGCTAACTCTATCTTGCACACACGCACAAGACTGGAGGTGGATTCTGGCGCTTCCTGGAATACGAGAAAAAATAAAGTCTTCCTCTTTGACCTTCCAAGTGTTATGTCAGCTGACACTTCCTAAAAATGAATTGTACTGTGGACCAGACAGGGGCCATTATTAATGAAATAAATGTATTCTATTAATAAAATAAGTGCTATTTATTAATATTTGTTACTAGAAATAAATGCACATTTATAATTTACCCAAAATTCTAAGAACCATATATTTAGGGTACTGCTGCCCCCATCTTCAGTCCAGGTATTTCATTTACCTCGCACTGCCTCGGTCCCTGCCATCTGCTGCTCCAAGCATTGCTCACATCATCACCCATGTGTCCGGAGGAGGAAGAGTAGCATATGTGTACCTTTCAGATCAGAGCCCTTAATCTGGAGACCATGGAGCACCCCCCCCCCCCAGGTCAGAGAGCCAGTCTATGGTCATGCTTGGGATAGGGGGCTGTGTGAATTCCCTAAAATTGATTGTAATTATTTTGTGGGAGGTGTGGGGTACATTTTCTGGCTCCAAAGCCCCTGGAGTCAGACTGCCTAAAATCAAGTCCTGGCTCCGACTCCTGTGACCCGAGGTACTGAACATCTTTGCACTTTGGTTGCTATGTCTGTAAAACATAAAATGAAATAATAGTATCTTATCTTGTAGGCTTGTAGGAATTAAATGGGTTAATATATGTAAAGTTCATAGAAAGGTGCCTGGTACATAGTTAATGCTCAGTAAATGTTCATTGTTAATATTATCATGGAGAGAGTCTATAAATTCCATTTAAAAAATAAATTGAACCTTATCACTACCAGTTAGAAAATGGATCTTATTACTACCCAATACTGCCTATAAAACCTCCAGTAAAATCCAAATTCCTTCATGTGGTCTACAAGATCCGAGTGATCCGGCCCCAGTGCCTGTCTGCCATTCTACCCCGCTTCTTCCCCAAACCCAGCCTCAGTGGGCTTCTTTGGTTCCTTCACATCAGCAAGCTCTCTCCTACCTCTAGGCCTTCCTGTCCCCTGGAATTTCCTACCCCCCATTCTTTTCTGGGGAGCTCTGATTTCAGGGTTCATAAACATCTACTTCTAAGATAGCCCCTCCTTATTTACATTAGAATTCCCTGTATCTTCTTTATAGCCTTTACCAGAATTAATCATTATGTATTTGTTTGGTATTTTTAATGTCTGCAATTCTCCCAGATTGTAACCTTCAGGGCAAAGATTGTGTTTATTCGTCACCGCATACCCAAAGCACATTTTAGATATTTTTACATATTAAGTAAGTCGATAGATAGATAGACGGACAGGTTAACTTCTCAAATGGGGTCCAGTGGCTAGGTAAGCATGCACACACCCACACACATACACACACACACATGCCACATTCCACTGTTCAGTTAGAAAAGTTCCACAAAACATAAATTCGGGGACAATGCGATATTTTATGAATATTCTTCCTAGTTGGAAAATGCTGAATTTTGCTTTTAATTTTTCCAGTTGTGGCTGTAGAACCAACGGACCCTAATCAAGTAGATACTGCACCAAACTACCTCATCTGACAGGGTCATGCAATCTTAAATTCAACATAAATTAAGATCAAGTAACATGTACTTGTCTGACCACTTTTAGAAGAAAATACTCCACTTCTTACTGAGAGGTCTCTGTACCAGATGACTCGGAGGGGTTTTCTCACTAGATATTATAAAAGAATATATATTTCCCCTTGAATGTATTTTATTGTTTAGAAAGGTGGCAGAAAGAATTAACTTTAAAATGTAATTAACTACTTACCTTGAGAGTAGGTTGTTCTGGTCAATTTTAATGTTAGGGGAAACTAAGAATTAAACAGGAAATTCTTTTAATTTTCTTTCAAAATCTTTCCAAATATACCATTTCCCTTCCTTGTCCCTGTAGCTACAGTTAAGCAAGTGCAGACACACTCTGGCGTTTTGGAGTCTTGGGGGGCTGTGGCCCTGTCTCCGAATTCCAGCAGGGGCTGCTTGATGGACTTTGTAAAACCAGAGCACTGGTGGAAATCTTGACTAGCTGCCCAAACGCTTGCCTCTTTCTCCTTCTTCCGTGGGAAGGGAAAGAAATCCCAGGTGGTAATGAATTCCATTTAATCAAGTTTTACTTTTCTCCCGTTTCCAACATTTTTCCCAAATAAAAATATACAACATAAATGGAGGCCATGAGCTTCAGGCAGGAGAGAACAATCCCCAACTTTCGGACCCTCAGTTTTGTTGATATGCCGCCTTGGCCTAGGTTCCTCAGATTCAAGGCTTATGACCTTACGATCTGTGAGGAAGCCTAAATTATTGCTATTCTTATTGCTCTCATTTTAGCGGAAGCCTCCAATTACCTCCCTGCTCTGGAAGTATTCGACCTTTCTTGGAATAAGTGTGTTGGTGGCAACATCAAGCTGCTTCTGGAAACACTAAAGCTTTCAGCGTCCCTTCGAGTGCTGAGGCTGAGCAGCTGTTCCCTGGTGACGGAGGACATGGCTCTCCTGGGTTTGTATCTGTGGGTTCTAAAGCTGTCCTGGCATGTGGAGCCCAATGTGCCTGCCCAGCGAGCCTGGGGCAGGGAGACGGAGAAGGCGGAGGAGCCTGGAGCCCTCTTTGCAGCTTCGCTTCTCCCCACACCAGCTTAGGAGAGCTCTCATTAAACAAATGAGGGCAATTCTAAAACCAGGAAGACAGCGGGGGGTGTTTCATAAAAGGAGGTAGACAGAGATGTGGTGGTAGGAGGTTCCTGCCAGGTGAGTAGCTCCACACCTCCCCATACAGGAGAGCCTTTGGTGTTCTTTACCAATTCAGTGTTAACCAAACTTCACTCTTCCACATTCTACCTCCACAAAGCTTGCCCTATCCAGATGCTACCAACACTATTACTTAAGTTTTTCTTTGTATTGACTCTTTACCTTAAATATTTTTTATTTAAACAGGAAACCGATCATCATAACTCAGAGACAGACATGACTGGACTGTTGCCAGCTGAAGGCTTTGAGTAGAGAGAGGTTCCTTCACTCTGTTAGAAAAAGAGGAGAGATTAAAGGCATACTGTAGCACCAGTCTGACACTTTCTCCATGTCAATTTAGAAAGATGGAAAGAGAATTGAATAAGGAACAACTTTTGCACTGCAGGATTCCAGGTTCTACAATACTTAACCAAATATCCTCTAAAAGCACTTCTGTGTGTCCACCTTCCATTGGGAAACAGTGAATTAGAGAGTGCTTCTGTCTCCTACCTCCCCTTGCCTCCACGCGTTATCTACCCGTCACTGTTCATTCACCAGTAGCCAGCCTCTGAAGCAGTGAGCACCCCTCCAAACAAAGGGTACAGAACAATCCCTTCAGCTAGTTGTACCTGTGTCCTCTGTGTGTATACAGTCAGTTCTGCTCTAACATGACATGTGCGCCTTAAAAAATCATGTACTATGCAAAAATCACGCAATAGTAACCACAGGGCTTATGAGTAGGTGCACAACACTCAAAACTTCCTCAGGGACACATTTTTAAAATTAGGCAACTAATAAAAATGGTAGTAAGTCTTATCTGTGTAAAATGACTAAGAGATACATAAATACTACAGCAAATGGGGCATTTTATCTTGAAAAAGAATTAAGGTTCATGGGAGGGGGCACTCTGGCTTACCTCTCAGTCCCACACCTAACAGCTGTACACTAGAGGAAAAGAACAAAGAGAGACAGAGAAAGAGGGATAAAATGAGATCAGAGAAGAACAAGATAAAACTGCCTGAGGGGAGGGGCGGCACTGAAGAGACAAAGGCTCAGGGCTGCACGGCTGTGGGTTGCAGCCTGTGGGTGTTATTTTAAGTAGTGGAAGACAGATTATCTGATGGTCAGATGGAAAGCTTGAAACCGGATGTGGGTGGGGCTCATTTTCCTTGTGAGGTGTGTGTGGGTGTGGGGATTTTGTTTACCCCTGTACCTGGCTTGGCACAGCTGGGTACAGTTTTGTGTGTTCACTTAGTGTTTCCTGTGGATGAAGTACACATAAGCAAACAAAAAATTTGTGTTATGCTCACATTGTTTTCTGATATTTCAATCTAGTTGGGACAAATTTGTTTTCAAAACAAATTCTATGACAAAACATAATTAGAAGGTGGGGACAAAGTATTGTGACTTTACTTTGCATTTCCCTAATGACTAAGGATAGTGAGTGTTTTTAAATGTAGTTATTTGTCAACTGTGTGTATTCTTTGGTCAAGTATCTGTTCTAATCTTTTGCCTAAGTTTAAAAATTGGATAAATGAGTTCTTAAGATTTTACAAGTCCTTTATCAGATCTGTACTTTGCAGATATTTCCTCTGATTCTGTAGCTCGTCTTCTCATTCTCTTAACAGTATTTTGCAGAACAAAATTTTCTGTTTTGATGAAGGCTATTTATCAAATTGTTAATTTGATGAATAGAGCTTTCTGTGTTGCATCTTAGAGCTTTTTGCAAAACACTAGTTCTCAAGGAATTTTCCTATATTTTCTTCTACAAGTTTTATATTTACATTTTGACTTGTTATTCATTTAGAGCTATTTTTGTACAAGATGTGTAAGATATGCCAAAGTTGTTTTTACATATGACTGCTCAATTATTCGAGCAACATTAGTTGAAAAGACTACCTTTTGTTCATTGAATTGCCTTCGCATTTTCGTCAAAAATCAATTGGCCATATTTGTGAGGGTCTGTTTCTGGTCTGCCTAGTCTCTTCCACTGACATACATATGTACCGTTTGGCCAATACCACAGCGTCTTGATTACTGAAGCATTATAGTAAGACTTGAAATTAGACAGCATGAGTATTCTGACTTTGTTCTTTTGAAAAACTGTTTTGGTTATTCTACTTCTTTGACATTTCCATATAAATTTTAGAATCAGCTTATCAATATCTACAAAAAGTCCTGCTGCCATTTTGATTGGGATTGCCCTGAGTCTATAGATAAATTCAGGGGGGAATGACATTGTCACTATAATAAGCATTCTAACTTATGAACACAATGTATTTAGGTCCTGTTATTTAGGTCTTTTTTTGATTTCTTTCATTGGTGTTTTGGAGTGGCTACCATACAGATCCTATACATATTTTATCAAATTTATATCCGAGTATTTCATTTTTTAATAAAAGTACTATTAAAAAAGGTACTATTTTAGAATCTTGATTCCCACTTGATCATTGACGCAGTACATACATAGACATGAAATTGATATTTGTATACTGACATTTTCTACTGCAGCCTTGCTAAACTCACTTATTAGCTCTAGGATTTTTTTTTGTAGATACGGTAGGATTTTCAACATGTCTTCTATAATTAGAGACGGTTTTACTTCTTCTTTTCCAGTCTGTATATCATTTGTTCCTTTTTCCTGGTTATTTAATGGGCTAGAATTTCCAGTAGATATTGAATGTAATGAGAGCAGACATTTTGTCTTGTTCCCAATATTAGGGAAAAGGATTTAGCCTTTCACCACTAAATATATTGTTAGCTATAGGTTTTTACATAGATGTGCCCTTATCAGGTTAAGGAACCCTAATCTAGCAAGAGTTCTTATAATGAATTAAAGCTAAACCTTGCCCTGACCAGTGTGACTCAGTTGGTCGGACATTGTCCAGCAAAGTGAAAGTTCCCTGGTTCAGTTTCCAGTCAGGGCTCAAGCCTGAGTTGCAGGTTTGGTCCTTGGCTAGGGTGCAGGCAAGAAGCCACTGCTCGTTGCTCTCTCTCATAGGTTTCTCTCCCTCTTTTTCTCCCTCCCTCCCTGCATCTCTGAAAAGAAATAAAATCTAAATAAATTTTTTAAAAGATAAATCTTGTTAAGTGCCTTTTTTTGCATCTATTAAGATGAACTTTTTTCCCCCTTTCATTTGTTATTATGGTGAATAAAAATAGTTAATTTTCAAATGTTAAGTCAGTCTTATGCTTCTAGTATGAGCCGCACTTGGTAGTGATGTATTACCTTTTTAATGTATTTGTTGAGGACGTGGCTGTGTTCATGAGAGATAAGGGTCTAATCATTTCCTTGTAATGTCTTTGTGTAGCTTTGGTATCAGGGTAATGATGCCTCATGAAAGGAGTTGGCAAGGATTCCTGGCTCTTTTATCTCCCTGGAAGGTTATGTAGAATTGGTGTTATTTTTTTTCTTTAACTCTTTCATGGAACTCTCCATTGAACCTGTCTAAACTTGGAGTTTTCTTTGTGAGAAGTTTTTAATGAAAAATACAATTAAAAAAATAGAACCATGGCCAGTGCAGCTCAGTTGGTTAGAGTGTCATCCTGTAGACGAAAAGGTTTCGGGTTCAGTCCCTGGTCAGGGCGTGTGGGAGAGGACAGCTGATCAACGTTTACCTTTCACATCGATGATTCTCTCTCCCTCTCTCTCTCTCTCTCTCTTTCTTTCTCTCCATTCCACTCTCTCGAAAAGCAATGAAAAAAATGTCCTCGAGTAAGGATAAAAATATTTTAAAAAACAGATACAGGACTAGTTAGGTTACCTCTTTCTTCTTGAGCGAAGTTTGGTAATTCATGTCTTTCAAGGGATTGACTGATTTCATCTAGCTTGTTGAATGTAAGGAAACAAAGTTGTTTTCTTATTACACTTTTAATGCCTGTAGTGATACTCCCTCTCACATTCCTGATATTGGTCAGTTGTGTTTTTATATTTCTTTTTTCTTGGCTAATCTGACTAAAGGTGTATTAGTTTTCTGTTACAGTGCAACAAACTAATTTGTGGATTAAAACAATGCCCATTTATTTGCTCACGGTTCTGTAGGTTAGAAGCCCGGCACAGCTTGTCTGGGTTCTTCACTTAGGGTGTCACAAGGCTGAAATCAAGGTGTCAGCCAAGCCGAGTTCTCATCTGAAGGCTGGGGGTGAATCCCATTTCAAGATCATTCTTATTGCTGGCAGAATTCAGTTCCTTGAAGCTGCAGGACTAAGGATCCTGTTTTCTTGATAGCTCTCAGCTATGAGAGGCCACCCACATTCCTCAATACATGGCCCCTGATCTTTAAGAAGCAACGAGGTGTCAGTGTTCTTCGCACTTCAGATCTTTTTGACCTTTTCTGTGACCTCCTTTCTCTTCTGCTGCCAGCTGGAGAAATGTCTTTACTTTTAAAGGGCTCATATCATTAAGTTCAACCTACCTGGATAATCTGCATTTCTTAAAATCAACTGTGCCCTATAACATAACCTAATCGTGGGAGTGAAATCCATTATATTCACTCTCCTGGGGATTAGAGTGTAAATCTTGAGGGCCCTTTGAATTCTGACAACCATGAGAAGTTATCACTGTAATCAACCTTCTCAAAGAATCAGCTTTTGGTTTTATTTTTTATTTTTGTGCTTAAAGTGGATACCATTAAACATATATGTTATTTAATTTAAAACCTATATTTAAAACATACTTTGTCAATTTTTTGTCTGCATCAAATTTTATTAATCATAGCTCAGCCATTATATGTTTTTTAATTTTTACTACCAGTTATTTTCTCCAATCAAATTTATACTTTTATATTTTGTCAAGAGAAGTTTGTTCCTTTCAATTTTTACCCAGTAATACATGTTACTATGTGTGGTTTTCACCATTCTTACTTTTATATTGCTTTTATTATTTCTAGCAGAAACATTCTTTAAGATTTTTTAGTCACTAGAAGGTTATTTTTTTCTTTTATAAATAACAGCATTTTTTAAATATAGTAAACTACGAAAAAAAGTATTTCCATGTCCTATGACCTAATTACTCAGATTTAAAAATATATAAAGAATATAAAATAGTAAAATACAATAAATAGAGCACTCAAATGATTGGAACAAACAATATAGGAAAGGTGAAATGATGCCTGGGATTTGCTTGAAAATACTAAAAAAAAAAAAAAAAGTAGAGAAGAGGGGACTAGATGAGCCTAGATTGGTGTAATGAAGATAACTATTGAGGCTGAGTGACAGGGACATGAGGGTTCACTCTTCTAATCTGTCAATTTTTAGTATGTTTCAAAAATTTCCGTGATAGAAAATTTCCTAAAGAGAAAAAGCATGCGTCTTGTCTTTCACACTTATTTACGCCTTGAGAATGCGGTGAGTAATGCTGCTTAATGACAGAAAGGAAGAAGCACATGGACTTGGACATCTAGGGACTGAGTGCGACTGTTCGGTGTTGTACGGCTGAACTGTCAAGTGCGCTGTGGAATCAGACCTGTCACAAATGAAAGTAATGGGAATGGAGCATCCCACTTGGTCAGGAAGCCATGACATATAAGAAATGAGTGAAAAAGCAAGGGATGTTTAGTCCTAAAGGGGGAGATTATGAGGGGACCTGACTGCTGTGCAACACTGCTGGGCTAGCTCGAGGAGGGGCTGAGGTTTCAGGCAGGCTGAAGTGAGCAACGGGGGGCAAGCCACCGGAAGGCAGCCCAGGGCCCAAAGGAAGGACATCCTCCTGCTGAGAGCTGCTTCACTCTGTGGGGCAACCTAACCTGGTGCTGCGGGTTGAACTGGGCTGGTCACCACAGAGAAGCTGTGGAGGGGACTCTTCTCCGATCATCGACCTGGAGCTTGAATGAGGAGACCTCCAAGGTCCCTTGCAACTCTGAGATTTTACCCTACTCATCTCATCTCTATAGTCTATTTCGACTTTTGACTTAAAAGGAAAGCATGTACTGTTTACCTTGGCTGAAGTTGTTATCTTCTCTTAGCTTCATCATTAATTATTATTTATTGTCATTGTAGGTAGTACAGTGATATGTGCTATTCAAAGGGAAAATTGTGTATTAGAGGCCTCTCGGTTGGATTAGAAATTATCCAGGTATATTTTGCACAGGGAAAGTGCTCAATTAAATTATCAGTGGCTAAAGAATGACAGAATGAATGATCAATGAACAATTAAACAGTATTAAACAACAAGAAGACGGTTTATTAATGGTCCTCTATTGAAACCAACGAACCATTGTTTCTCACATTTAATTAGAGAAAGTTTGCAGGAAGAGCTGAGCCCCGGGTGAAGTAAAGGGCAGGAACTTGACAAAAAAAAATTCTTTGGGTTGGGATTTGGTAAGAGGAAAAAATCTATTTTCAAATTGTACATGGGCTGCACAGAGAGGAAATTTGTTACTAAAGTAACAAATTGCAGATGCCCTAAATAAAGCTGCTAGCTAATAACTAATCATTACTAATTACCAACCCTGTCATTACTAAACTTGGAGCTACCGTGCTGTGTTATTGAAAGTGGGAGACAACCATGAGAGAAAGTATTCTTGTATTTTAGCATTTATAGTGATTTTGTTTTTCAGCGTCGGTAATACAGACAGGTCATCTGGCCAGGCTGCAGAAGCTCGACCTGAGCTATAATGACAGCGTCTGTGATGCAGGATGGACCGTCCTCTGCCAAAACGTGTGGCTCCTCAAAGAATTAACGGAGCTGGACATTAGCCTTCAGCCATCAACTTTTCGAGGTTGCGGACAATGGTTTAGACACTTGTTATGGGCCGTGACCAGACTTCCGGAGATCACAGAAATAGGAATGAAAAGATGGATCCTCACACCTTCCCTGGAGGAAGAACTGGAATGCTTTGGCCAAGATCACAGAAGCAGCATTCACTTTGACCACGGTAGATGTCAGTAAGCTGATTTCCCAAGGTCACGTATATGATTCCGTTTATATAATGTTCTTGAAATAACAAAATTATAGAGACAGAGAATGGCTTAAGGATTGAGAGGGGGGTATGTGGTACATGTGATTAAAAAAAACCACACACACAGTGAAGACCTGTGGTAATGGAACAATTCTGTATCTTGATCATGGGGGCGTCTCCATGAAGCTACATTTGACAAAACTGCAGTGACCCACCCACACACATAAATGAGCGTGTGTGTCACCGATGGAATCTGAGTAAGTTCTCTTGATGGCACAATGTAGATTTTCTGATTTTATTACTGTGTTATTGTTATGCAAGATGTCAACACTAAGGAAGGGTAAAGGATACATGGACCTCTCTGTACATTTCTTGGGAATTTCCTATAAATATAAAGTCATTTCAAAATTTAAAATTTTTTTAAAGTAGACAGAATACTATAACAAACCTCCATGTGCCTATCAGATGCTTCTGCAGTTATCAGTTTATGGCCAATCTTGTTTTATTTGGATCTGCCACACTTACCTCTCCCTGATATTATTAGGAAGCAATTCCCAGGCTTCA
Organism: Mormoops blainvillei; assembly: GCA_004026545.1. Taxonomy (NCBI): domain Eukaryota; kingdom Metazoa; phylum Chordata; class Mammalia; order Chiroptera; family Mormoopidae; genus Mormoops; species Mormoops blainvillei. The sequence goes on along the minus strand of PVJD01003476.1, from coordinate 82,147 downwards.
TATCATTTTTTCACAAATATTTTAGTAAAAGTAAGAATCTTTATTTTCATACATGACCATAATTCTATGAATAATTTTAGTGTGGTAGGCATCTAATTTCGATATATTTTGCCACTTTAATCCATCAGGGTTCATTACCTCAAGTTGTTAATATTCAAAATTATTTCTTCTTTTCCTTTACAGGTTTTCCTTTTGCATCCTTCTTTCCTTTCTTATCTTTTGGAGAATTCTTTCCTTTCTTCCGTAATTTTAACAGTTCATCGAATTCCCCCAATCCTTTCCGTACCATGATTCCACGCCACCACGCCTGAATCTGAAGATGAGATAAACCCGACAGCATTGGCTGGTATTGCTATGAACTGAGGAAAGTTACATCTCTTTGTTCTGACATGTGGTCTTAAAGATGTGGAAAATGGAATGTGATTAGAGCTCTTAACCTTATTTTCTCTCCTTCTCAATTGGCCAGTCATCCACAAACTTTTTTTAAAAAAGTTTTTAGTGCTTTTATGTGCTAAGGACTGTTCTAAACCTTGGGGAAATACCAGTTAAATACCAATGTCACTGACTTTGTGCAGCTCACATTCCAGTGAGGGGAAGAGATAAAGAATAAACACATGAATGTGTTACGTGCCCTGGAGATGACAGTACACAGGAAGGGGAATCGGGGTGCCTCTACCCTGCCTTCATCTTGTGACTACACTTCCTGTGCCCCTACCTACCTACAGCCACCCCTTCCTTATTCCCTCACTTGACCCTGTTCCCTCCTACCTACTCAGGAACATCCCTCATCTAGTAGTGAGACCCTTTGAGCCTTTAGCACCCAGAACTGAGAGAAAATTAATTTCTGTCGTTTAAGCCACACAGTCTATGGTCTGTTCTTATGGTAGCCTGAGCTAACTAAGGCAGTCATTTTTCCAGTAAGGCCTACCCTGACCATCTCATTTAAATTGAGATGCCCTGGCTGGCGTGGCTCAGTGGATTGAGTGCTGGTCTGTGAACAGAAAGGTCGCTGGTTTGATTCCCAGTCAGGTCACATTTCTGGGTTGCAGCCCAGGTCCCCAATTGGGGGCGTGCGAGAGGCAACTGATCAATGTTTCTCTCAGGCATCCATGTTTCTCTTCCTCTCTTTCTCCCTCACTTTCCCTCTCTCTAAAAATAAATAAACACATAGTGAATTAAAATCCCATAACACATACACACACAAATTCTGGCAATCTCAGTATCCCTCAGCTTGAACTTTTTTCCAATACCACTCTACACTTTCTAACACAGTATATAACTTTGTGCTTTATATTTCATGTTTTTAACCCCATAACACTAGACCTTAAGTAATATGAGGACAGTAATATTTGTGTTTTGTTCACTGATATATTTCCAGTGCCTAGAACAGTGCCTGGCACATAGAGGAAACTCAATAAATATTTGTCGGATGAGTGAATGAATACGTTTGGTGGGGGTATGCTGTTTTACAAGGTGGAGTAAGGACAGGTATGAGGATATTTGAGCAGAGACTCAACTAAATGAGGGCTGAGCATTGTGCATATCTGGGGGAAGTGCCTCTGGGCAGGAAGAGCCCGTGGTAAGACCCTGAGACAGGAGCATGCTCGGACATTGGAAACATACCAAGGATCCTGTTTGTGACTCAAGTAAAAATGGGAAAGATGAGATGGGGAGTGAAAGCAGCAGATCAGTTAGGGTGGTGATTGTTCAGGGGAACAGTATTGCCCTCTAGAGGCATTCTGGAAATTTACAGGGCCTTTTGTTGTCTGAAGGTTTAGCAGTCTTCAATTGTGTGGCATGGACCTTGGTCCATCAAGACTTCCCAAGGGTGTGTAGGCAGGCTCTCCATTCCAGCTCCCCAGTCACAGCTGTCCCTCTGGCACACCTCTCACCCACCTGGGTCTGACTAGGGTGTGTTGCCCTGGACTCCAAAAAGAGGGACAATTCAAAATAGTATGACTGATGTTCGCCCTAAGGACAGGATAACCAACCCTTTTGCCTTCCAACTCTTTCCCTTCAAGAAAACTGAAGGTAGACCAAGTTTACTTGCCTGCTGAGAGCCTTCTCTCTGATTTGGGGGAGCATAAATCTGGGAAAAGTTCAAGAGATGTGCAACACATTGCCATTTAAATTTACAAAATGTAGGCAAAAAACTTCTTCCATTCTTACCAACTTATTTATGTGAACAAGATTTCTCAGGACTTCATCTGTAATATGAAAAACAGGCATAGAGCTGTTTTTCATAGATGCCGAGCCCTGTCTCATTCTAGCAATAAGTAATACTTATGTAAGGATACATAAGCTGTGTGAGAAAGATTCTCTCAATTGTATCGGTATTTCACAAAAATCCTATAGGTCAAATAATGAAACATCAAAATTTGTAAGAGATGTTATATCGTTTGGGTCAACTTTATACTACTAACAATTATAATATGACTAATAAAATGTAGTAATATTCAGAACATTAAAAACACTATGGTCACAGAAAAAAATTAATTTTAAAATTTAATTTACATAAATATTTTTGTTGCCCAAGAGTTAGAAAGGTTATATATAAATGATTTAACATTCTATGATTAATAAAGTATATATTTCACCTAAGCTAAACCTTAAGACAAATACACACACAGCCTTGGCTGGTGTGTGCTTAGTGGATTGAGTGCCGGCCTGCAAACCAAAAGGGTTGCTGGTTCAATTCCCAGTCAGGGCACATGCCTGGGTTGTGGACCTGACCCCTGCTAGGGGGCACGTGAGAGACAACCACACATTGATGTTTTTCTCCCTTTCTTTCGCCCTCCCTTCCCTTCTCTCTAAAAATAAAAATTAAAAATATGTAAAAACAAAATCACATACATACATACAAAACATTAAGATCAATTCTGAGAGGGAAATGGAATGAAAATACATGTCCAAGAAGAAAAGAATAAGACAAAATTTCTGCCTGTAAACTAAGAGCTTGTTCAAATATTTTGTAAACTGATGTTGACTGACATATCAAATCAAAATGATATTTAGATTTCATTGGGTACACTTAAAATATTAATCTAAGAGCTCTGTGTGAAAATGTCAATGTTTAAAATTCATTGCAAAGTAAATCCTTTGCAATGATTTAAACACAGTAACAAAAAAATAATTAAATACCAATTTTAAAATGTGCAAGAGGGTATATGGCTTTTCAAAAATGCTTTTAGAAAGTACCCAAAAAGTGTTATCTTTATTCTTCCAGTGCAGTCATTCCTGAGTATATACATATTAATATAAATTTTTTCATATTAATTACTTTTCCTTTTCCTTTATGTTATATAGCTCAGGCATTAATTTGATATATTAAAATTATGTGGTTTTGGTAGGTTATATTATCTATGAGTTTAATTTCAGGGAAAATGGAAAATGGCCAATTTCAGCAGAGAAAGGCTGATCAGCCTATGTTTTGACAGCATCAGTCTGACTGCTGAATGGAAGGTATATTTGAAGGGAGCAGGTATGGAAATAGAAGTGTGAGAAGATGAGGGCTTGGATCAGTTGAATAAAGAATACTGAATATTGACTGAAGTGGATACAGTCGTGGTCTGTCTGAGGTATCCTATGTCTCCATGAGCTTGGTGGGCAAGGAGGAGAGTGACAGGGCTCTTAGCTCTTTGATCCTAATTCGTGACAGAGCAGAACTCTGGTCTCAAGACCTCTGCTCCATGAACGCTTTCATTTCTGATTTTTTAGGCTTTTCTTACAGCTTTTGTTAATATCAGCTTTTCACTCCAGTGAATAGTCTAAGAATTTTAGGTCATTTTAGGATTTGAAATTTTGGTTCTTTTGCCTGATTGTTGGCTTCTTATCTGACAAGGAGATAAGGAACATAAAAGGCAAAAATGCTAGGATGATATTCAAAATTCTCTTGCTTAGCGCTGGGTAAGGAAATGAGTCTCTACCCTCAAGGAAAAGGTATAGCCTCATGGGATAATCTGTAATGAGCTTAACACTAACCCCTCTCCAAAGCAGCTATGAATATTTTATCCAGAAAATTTTACTGATTTTACCTTTGTTGCCCTTATTTTCATATCTCTTTTCTCCTTAAGATATGTGAATACAGCCTCTTTGCCTTCTGTGCACACTTCTATCAGGGGTTCTTCCAAAGGATTGCCCATCAATGTCAGGACTTTTAGATTCACTAGACAATCTAAATTCTCCGGAAGTTGGGTAAGCAAGTTGTCCTCAAGCAGTAATTCTTTCAAAGCTGAAACAATTTGTTTAAATGATGGATTTATCTTTAAAAACAGGTAAGATTAAACTGTGAATTCTTTAGCCCAGTCACTTAGAAAGGTTTGTTTCCTACTGTGCCATGTCACAAAAGACATCAGATCTAATGAGGCAAACCCAAGTTCTCTTCTTTAAAACAACTCCAAGTTGTTGGAGCTAGTGTAAATAAGTGTTAGAGACAGGAAAATAGTAAACACTAAAATATTTTGAGAACGTTTCATTCCCCCAGGGACCAACGATAGGATAAAAATGTATGATCAGGAGCATTACTAAGGAGCACTGCATACCCACCCCCAGCCTCTAATCTTTCACTATCTTATGGGTAGGTAACAGCTTCCACTCGTATTTCTTCATCTTCCTTTCATTAAAGGGGAATAGTCATAGCTTGAAAGCATATCTATAAACCAGAAGATTCAGCACACTATGGAGAATTTTTTTTTTTTAATTTGGCCCCAATAAGAGCTCAGCAGAAGCTTGTTAAATGAATGATTGGATTGATGGATGTACAAATCATGGGTTAGGATAGTGGAAAATGTTTGAGTGTTTAAATATGAATCACATATGACTCTTCATTGTCAGTCACGTAGCTCCAAAAGCCCCCCACCCGTTGCTGATTTCACCACTGTGATTCAATATTTTTCCATTTCTTCAAGTGACCTAGTGACCTAATGTGAATTTACTGCAGCATCCCAACTCCCACTCCTGGCATGTGGTAGATATTCAGTAAATTATTGTTGGTGGTATAGTGACGATATGGGTGAATGCTAATTTTCTTAGTAGTTGCTATTTACATTTATTTTCAATTCCCAATAAATAATCTGCCTTTGTGAAGCTCTTAGCTGTACTAGTCAGGCGCCTGACCTTCTGCACATCACAAGTGAGCCCTGCAAGGATGACCAAGCTCTCTAAACACTGAAGCAAAGAAGCCTTCGTCATGGGAAATGCTGGCCTCAAACTCTGCTAGGCTACAGACCTACTAAGATTCTTCACCTTGTGCTTGGCAGATGGCATCTGGAAGTTGCTTAAGCAGATTGTGGCAGCAATCAAGAATTTCCAGGTTGGGCATTGACCCCAAGGCTACTGGCAAGTACTCCAAATGGTTGTTCTCTATATACAGTTCTTTAAGATTCTGAAATAATATGACAGTATACGGTAATGATCCTTAGAGTGAACAATGACATACTAACTAGAATCACCTGTGAGTTCCCACGCTCTCTCAATGAGAGTTATTAAGCATTACAATAAAGAGTAAAAACACTTAAAGGACCATCATCAAAAAATAAAGTTATTTTTGAGCTAAGCCATTAGATGTGGTTCTCATTTTTGTAGGGAAAGGAGAACATGGGAATCTAGCGTTTATTTGTTTCACAAGAACTTAATGGAAAAATAATTTGTATTATTTAACTACACATATCATTTGCTCCCTTTCAATAGCTTATTACCTCATTAGATAATTAGCCTCAGAAGCGTAATTTGCTCAAATATCAATCCCACATTGCCCAAGTGGAAGTAGCCAAATGTACAGGTAGTGAGTTAACTGCTTTCAAATTCACTGGGCAAAAATTTGTTTGTATTTCACCCTGAGATTTTGGAGAATGTGGCATGACATGTACAAGGAGCGAGATGATGAATGGAGTTCTGTGAACACAGAGCAAAGGAATGGGGAATTAGGCATAGGAACCCCATGTCACAGGTGAGAAGTGTCTGTGTTATACATACCATTGCTGAGTTTAATGACTGGGGATAATGTGTGGCCGATGCCTACATTATCAGTATGAAGAGTGCAGTTCAGGGAGCATGAAAAAAACCCAATTCTTTAAAGTATGTATATAAAGACATACTGGTATGGCTACTTCGAATGAAGTTCTCTTTGAATGAAGTTGCTTTGCTAGGATTTGGCACAGCGCGGTGGGCCCATCTTCAGTGAATCCGATGCCACAGTCCAATAGACCACATAGGGTGGGAGGTCTTATTGCCCCATCCAAAACGTAGGCTCCCAGCCATGTCACCTGTATGATACTTTAACTTCAAAATAGTACGACTTTCAGGGGCAACTTATAAAAAAGTGGAAACTAAGTGAAAAACAGTATCACTCACTTTACACAAACATGACAAACCACCTAGTGGAAAGAAATATAGCATAACATACCTACAAGCAATCACAATAAAATGTTCTTAGGGCATGAATCTGGGGGTCGTTCAGGAAAACAATGGAAGCCTCAAAGTGTAATAATGACTGCTTGTTTGGAGCTGGAAATCTACTATGGTTGATTCCAGACACAGCCTGTGGGGACGCCACCATATTTTCTCAATATCAGCCGACTTAAGGAGTCAGTAGGCGTGTATTTCTTTAACTGCTCGTTTGGGGGTGCTCACCTGTAGTTTCCTAATGTGATCTGGCACATAGGTGAACTTGGCTCCCTGATCTTGCCCAATGTATAATTTCTCTAAAGATTCTAAGGGAAAGATTTCTTCTGGAAATGAAGGGAACCGATTCCCGGTTAATCCAAGTGTCTTCAATTTTGAAAGTGAGCCGAAGTCTGGAGGTAACTATAAGTATTCAAAAAGATAAATTTCAGGTCGAGATTATTTTTAACAGTAAGAAAATAAACTGGGCTTTTAGTTTTGAGGCAGATTTTTAAACAAAAAATAGAGCAAATTAGCAATTCCTACTGAGGAGAAGTTTGCACATATGTTTGCATCTACAGTATTTATACTTGTAGATCTAAAGTCTGGAGTTCTACTTTTTCCCTGAGCTTCTCTGTTCTTCGTTTTTATGCACTGTTTTAAACTGGGGCAATTTTTAACCTTCATTGCAAAATTGTTAACTGTAGTGTAGCAAACACTTGACACTACTGAAAGAAAAAGGACTAAAGTTGTTAGTGTGATATAGCAATTATAATATTCAGTTAATTAAGTTATTAAAGTTGATAAATTTAGTGACATGATCTCTCACACTAAAAAGCTTTAACTCAGTATTTTTTACAAGCACTGCTATTTTTTAAATCAGGAAATAGAGTGTTTGGACAGGGCTGCCATATATATATAGCAGCTTTATATATACATATATAAATACATATGTACATATATGTACACACATATATAGGTGGTGCACCGCACAAATCCAAGAGTGCAGAATGGCATGGTGGCATTCTACAGCCCTGCAGCTGCAACTACACTTAAGTATTTTTTTTACATTCAATATTATAATGTGTTAGTTTCACATGTACAGCCTAGTGGTTAGGCAATCATATACTTTACAGAGTGGTTCCCCTAACATTTCAAGCAACTGCTTGTGACTGTACATAGTTATTACAATATTATTGAATATATTTGCTATTCTGTACTTTACATCCCCATGACTATTCTGTAGCTACCAATTTGTACTTCTTAATCCCTTTACCCTTTTAACCCAGCCTCCTAACCACATTCCCCTCTGGCAATCACCAGTCTGATCTCTGTATCTATGAGTCTATTTCTATTTCATTTGGTCATATATTCTGCTTTTTAGATTCCACATATAAAAGAAATAATGTGATATTTGTCTTTTTCTGTACTACTTATTTCACTTAGCATGATATCTTCTAGGTCTGTCCATGCTGTCACAAATAGTAAGATTTCATTCTTTTTTTATGGCTATAACTCAGCAACTTTGAAACTTTAGTTGAACCCTCAGTTAGCAAACACTGAAGACTATTATATATCTTGTCCTTTTTCTTCCCTCCAGGGAATACCAAGACGTGTGTGCCCTGTGCAGGTTTTAGGTAGACATCTCCCAGATTCCCAGACTTTCAGGGTTGGAAGGTCGTCTATTCTAAACTTCTAATATGGTGGTTGAATAAACTTCATAGCTAACCATCCAGCCCATAGTTAAACACCATCTCCTGGAATGGAAAGCTCATTACCTTGGAAGAAGGCCTCTAATCATCAAGTTCTCTTCTTTTTTCAAACCAACATCAGTGTCACTATTATGTCCAACTATAGGTCTTTCCAGCCCTCTGGAACCACATGGAAAAGTTTCATTCTTAAAATGTGTGACACACTCACCTATTGGTTATGTTAGAGATGCTAATTTTCTTGTAGCAAAAAAAAAAAAAAAAAAAAAGGCCTAGCTATATGAGGTCTGTCTGGAAAAAGTCCAGCCATTGTTAATATAACAAGAATGGTTTGCCTGACATCGATGTAACCTGGCAGCCAAGGAGAGTGGACTGGAATGTGCATGCATGAGCAAGGATGACTTCACTGTACTGGTCAGTGAGGGCAGTAGACACCACTGAGTGAGCATGTGTCTATGTGGCCATCCTATTCAAAATGACTGAGCAAGTAGAGCATCAGATTTTGTGTTAAGCTTGAACATTCCTCCATGGAAACTATTCAGATGATTCAGAAGGCCGCAGCTATGAGTAACTGGTGATTGGCAGCTTCATCACAACAACGTGCCCACTCATGCATCACCTCTTAGGCAGAGCTTTTCTGGCAAAACATCAAATCACCCAGGTGACTCAGCCCCGCCATAGCCCAGATTTGATGCTCTGTGTCTTCTGGCTTTTCCCAAAGCTAAAGTCACCTTTGAAAGGGAAGAGATTTCAGACTGTCCATGAGATTCAGGAAAATATGACAAGGCAGCTGATGGAGACTGGGAGAACTGTGGTCCCAAGGTGCCTATTTTGAACCACAGATGTCTACTTTGGTACCTGTGGTAGCCTTCAAAGTACATACCTTGGCACCTACTTTGAAGGGGACTGGAATATTATTTTCCTATGTATGATGATTCTTGCATCTTGTACCTTCTTCAGTAAATGTCTCTATTTTTCATATTATATGCCTGGATACTTTCTGGACAGACCTAGTATATCTCAATGTAACAGTGACGAATTTTAACAGTGGGGAATTGTAACTCATCCCACCATTCTTTTGACATTGTTTCTGACTAATTTGCAGTGTGTAAATAACCAGCATATTTGTAAAAGAATCCTAGGAACTAACTTCAAAAGATAAAGACTCTGACCTTCAGGCATTCCAGCTCCAGGAGATTTGCTGACCTTCAGACGTAAAGCCAGGATGACGCACCCTGGACCACTGTTTGACCTGTTTCTAGGTCCTTATCAGAGTGGACTGTGGTGGTCTGCACCTAGAGAACTTTTCAACCCCCTCCCTCGATCTCTTTATTCTGCTTCCCCCCTCCCTCCTTATAGAACCCCTGCCTACACCGAGATGCTAAGATGGGGCTGTGAGACAAGAGTCTCAGATTGCTGGCACTTGAACAAACCACTTTCCTTCTCACCAGCACGTCTCACGTTTGGTTTTCGTTGTGGCAGGCCTCTGGACCTGTGTTTGGTCACATATGTATGTGTATTTTTGTGTGATTAAAGATTTCTAAAAGGCATAATAGGGTTCTGCAATTTGGTGTTTTACTTTTTAATAAACATTACAATTTTGAGATTTATCCACATTGGCAACTCTAGCTGCAGTTTACTTACATTATTGTATAGTATTGCATTTTATGAATGCATATACCACAGTTTACTTGTTCATTCCTCCACTGATATTTAGATTGTCTCACATTACTTCATGATTATCGACAATACTATGATGAACATTTCTGAACATAATACCCTGCACATATGGGAGAATATCCCATATTTATCCCTAGGGAGAAAGCTGTGTTTGCAGTTTTCCATTAATGGATTATTAAGGCCTAAGATTGTATATGCCAGAAAACTCTGCTGGTTAAGGAGATCCTGTTAGGAGGTAGTCATTGTTAAGAATATAGACCCTGGCACTGGCTGATGTGGCTCAATGGACTGACCACTCGCCTGGGAACCAAGGGGTTGCCCATTCGATTCCTGGTCAGGGCACATGCCTGGGTTGTGGGCCAGGTCCCCAATAGGGGGCGCGTGAGAGGCAGCCACACACTGATGTTTCCCTCCCTCTCTTTCTCCCTCCCTTCGCCTCTGTCTAAAAATAAAATAAATAAAACCTTAAAAAAAGAAAAAGGAATATAGACCCTGGAGCACAGAAGCTCTGGGTGGGACTCCTGCCTCTATCACTCATAGGTGTGGGGCCTTAACAAGTTAGCTAAGCTCCCCATACCTCATTTTCCTCATGTATCACTGAGAATAATATTACTCATGTCAAAAACCCTTTTGAGGATTAAACGAGATAACCCATGTAAAACACTGCCCAGTGACTGTCATACATATTATAAGCATTAGCTACTATTTATAATTAATATTGTTATTATAATTATTAATTATAAATTAATATATTATTATATATAATAATATAATATATTAATATATATTACTATTGTTATTATAATTATATTGTTAATATATATTACTAAAATAATATAATAATATATTACTATTGTTATTATAATTATATTGTTATTATAGTAATTATATATAGTAATATTACTATATTATATATAGTAATATAGTAATTATATATAGTAATAGTAATTATTATTAATTATAATAACAATATTACATACAGGAAAAGTAATATAAATGATCATCTCGTTGGATATATTTGTTAACCTTGGATTTTTGCCCATAAAGTCAGTTAGAATTTGTCTAGACACAGAATCGTACCAACTTAGGGCAGGGAGGGCCCTTAATGAAAGTACAGTGACTGTCAGGAAGGGAATCAGTACCTCCCGTATTTTATTATCATCCAGAGCCAGGACCTCCAGGTTCTTCAGTACACAGATCTGTGATGGACAGCTTTCCAGATGATTCTGACTGAGATCCAAGAAGCGCAGGTTGACCAGCCGCCAGAAAGAGCGCCGCAGCACCCTCAGGCCCGTGTTGCGCAGGTAGAGCAGGTGTAGCGAGGTCCACCTGCAAACGAGTCGCGGCACCTTCTCCAGGGGGTTCCCGCTCAGTCCAATCTGCGTCATCTCCGAGAGCTCCTCCAGGGTGTGCGGGATGGAATGGAGGCGGTTGTGGGATAAATCCAGCACCGACAATTTGCCGCACTGGCACAGAGACTCGGGGAGACAGTGTAGGCCATTATGAGCCACGTAGAACTTCTGCAGCCTGGTCAGGTTCCCAATCTCTCCTGGAATGACCGTTAATTTGTTCTCATCCAGGTCAATGATCTCCAGGTTGTAGAGAACACAGAACTCCGGCGGGAAAACTTCAAGTTGGTTTTGCTTTAGGTAGATCTCCCTCAGTTTGGTCTGGTTCACGATTTCCATGGGCAGAGATTTCAAGTGGTTTCCGGACAGCCCAAGCAGTTCTAGATGGTGAAGGAGTTTACAGATTTCGACGGGGATCTCCGTCAGGTGGGTTCGGTAGAGGCGGAGCTGGCGCAGCCTGCGGAGGCAGCTAAGGACCAGAAGGGAGGAGGGCGGGAGGGGGTTGTCGCTCAGGTCCAGGACCTCCAGGTTGCTCAGCATTGTCAGCTGGGGGCACAGCGTACTCAGCTTGTTCTGGTTCAGGTAGAGGACTTTGACATTCTTTAAATGCTGAATATCCTGAGGGATTTCTTCAATCTGGTTATTTTCCAGATGCACTTCTTCTAATTCTTTTAATTTTAAGATTTCCGGTGGAATGGTAGCCAGGTTCTGATTAGAAGCGTCCATGAAAAATATTCTATCAGGGATTTGCTGTGGGTCATATTTCCGATGTATTGCAGAGGACTGCTCTACTGATTTCATACTGTCATTTGACATTATTTTGATGAAAATTCAAATATTCAAAATCTGAAACATTATGAAAGGAAAAAAAATCAGAGTTTACCTACCACCAGACTTGGCATCCTTAAGAGAGACAAAATTAAAATTTACTTGATTAAATTCAGTGCTCGACATTATGACACAACATAACTTGTAGGTTTTTGTGTTCTGTGTTGGGAGAAAAATTAAAAGTGTAGACTCCTTTTTCTCCTAACAGGTTGACTAATTTGAAAAAAAAGTGTCTAATTTCAGTTTTTAATAATGTCTATCTTGATTCTATTTCCAGGTAGGAAGTACAAGTTTGCAAAAGATCATTGGTCTTTCCACAAACACTGAAAAAACACTAGGAAAAATTAATATTTTAATATATACTATTATTTTCTTAAAACCACCAGAAAGTTGTAGATGCAAAGAAGGTCTAAATAATTAAATCTGCAAGATGGACTAGTCCTTCCTAAACAAGTAGAGACCAGTGGGCACTGTTATGCCTGGTGGCATTTTCAAGTTTGGTGACTGGCAGGTAGAGCAGCAAGCCTTCCATAGCCATGGGGGAAGGATCTTTTGGGACAAGGAGCAGCCAGCCAAACTATTAATGGCCACGGTGGATTAGAATCTGGAGGAGCCTCAAGTCAGAGTCAGTTCTCCCCACCAGCCAGTTCTCCCTGCCTAGACTGGTGCAGCTCAGTGGCTTTAGGGGAGGTTGCAGGCTGGGCTAAGGAGCAGAGAGAGACCCTGTCCTCTCATGGTCTTATACCCCTAAGCCTGACTGGGGGGCAGGGGCTTAAACCCTTAAGCAATACGTTTGAAATTGCAGTGAATTGAGATGAACTAATTCTGCAACCCAGAAAGAAATTAAATGGATAGATAAATCATGTGCATGGATTAAAAAACTCAATAATGTTAAGATGCCGATATTCTCCAAATTGCTCTGTTGTTTCAATGCAATCCCAATCAAAATCTCAGCAAGCTTTTCTCTCTCTTTTTTGGTAGAAGTTAACAAGCTCGTTCTAAAGTTGATATTAAAATGCAAAAGATAATAAGACCGCAAAGGACATTCTTGAATAATAAGAACTAAATTAGCAGTCTTACACTGCCAGATTGGTAAATCCTGTAAATCTACGATGTTAACATTGTATTAAGGAAGACTAAGTCCTTGATCATCAATACCCACACACGTACACACACAAAGCCTAAGGGAGAGAGGGCAGAGAAGACACATGAGGGTGGCTAGGTTAACTGTAGTAGCAACTTTGACTTGCCTTGTAGGCAGGGGGGCAAGTGGGTAGGGTAGGGTGGGGTGGGGGTCTTTCCTATTGCAGTGCTGGGTCTCATCTAGCACAGACGCTTAGTCCTTAGATGGAGGGGGGTGTTTTTCCAGGCCCACACTTCATATTACTGCTGCATGCAATATAACAGTGTATGGTTCAGATCCTTGTTACTATACACCTACCTTCAAAAAGAGCTCTGGGGTGGTATTTCTCTCTGTTGTTTAAATAAAGAAGAAGATTTGCCATTGATTAAATATACTAAAAATAGCCATCCCCAGCATTTTTGTCATTTGGTCATCAGGCAGATTAATACTGTTCGGTCCTATAGGATAAAAGCCCCAGGTTCCTCAACAGAAAATACTGAAATGCTGAATGCTTCTAGATAATCCACAGTGCTCAGGCTGAGATGATAACATAAATAAAAATAAAGAACACATGGTGTAACAGATAGAAACTCAATTTCATTAACATGACCTTTCTCTTTTCTGTCCATCCACTCCCCTCCTTGGTCATTAAGCCCTTAGGACATCAAATTCTGGTCAGCATCAAACTGTTTTAAGAACAAGCCTCAGGTTTGTTGACCACAGAAATAGAGTTTCAGCCAAGCTAAAGATAACATTTTGACTTCCGCTGTGTTTCAGATCCAGGTCCATGGGTCTGAAAGCAGAATGACTCTAAGGACCACAGCCTCGTGAATCCAGACAGAACACTGCCATGGCTGACATCAGGACCAGATGCAATGATTAACTACTCCCTACCTTGGCCCCAAACAATCAGTAGAGCCCATGTCCCCCACTCTGTTAGCCACCATCATTAATGATTTTTCCCCTATGTAACCCATCCCCTGAAAGCCGTCAGAGAGCTAGGTCTTTGAACATTAGCTTACCTGTGACTCCAGGCTTGGCACCATTTCCTCAAATAACAAACCCTTACTTTTCTTGGCTGCAAACTCCTGTTTGCATTTTATTGGGCTTTGATGCGAGCAAGCAAATGGACCCCTTTAATCCAGTAATACCAGGACACTTAAGTGCTCTAGGCTTTACTTAAATTAACCTATTTATCCTCACCAGAACCCTAAGAAGGAGGCACCATTATGATTCCTGTTTTAGGGATAAAGTCAGTAACTAAAAGGGCCCTTCTCAGAACATAGTAGGAAATAGGAGCAGAAGCAGAGAATTTTGCTTAACCTCACATAGATTTTTAGCATCATTTTTTCACAAGAAGCCTGGTTTTTATTAGAATAATTCTTCTTGGGTGTGAAGTTTCAGGCTTGATTTTTCTTTCTCAGCCTTCCAACAGTTATCTGGGGGAAATTTGTGGGGACCAGCCATCATGATTAGGGTTAACACAGTATGTCTGGGCTTCCAGACACATGAAAGAACTTATTTCTCCTAACATTCATCTGCTCCATGATGAAACCTGACTAGAATGTCAGGATGTATGTGTGTTTATATTATCTCGCCTTCATCAGATATCCCATTTGTGTCTGGAATCAATTTGATAGCACTCTCAAAGTTATATATATTGTATATCATTAGTGGCCATAATAAAAGGCGTTTGTGAGGAACACTTTGTAAAGTACATGATTGTCTAATCACTATGCTGTACACCTGAAACCAATACAAAATAATATTGGAAATAAATAAATAAATAAATAAGAGGTTGTAAAGCCAGGATTTGCAACAGCTTTGCCAGTAATTTAGCCACAGTAAATAAAAATGGGGAAGATTGATTCTTTTCTATTTTTTAAAAAAGATTTTATTTATTTATTTTTAGAGAGGGGAAGGGAGGGAGAGAAACATCATTGTGTGGTTGCCTTTCACACGCTCGTGGGGCTGCAACCCAGGCATGTGCCCTGACTGGCAATCAAACCAGCGACCCTTTGGTTCGCAGGCCGGCACTGAATCCACTGAGCCACACCAGCCAGGGAGGAAGATTGATTCTTTATTGGCAATTTTTCCCCCCTGGAAATTGCTACCTGAAATTGGTCAAGTTCACTCATTACAATCCAATATTACTGTGGTGTTTTTAAGTGGAATAATTTGTTGTATCATCATTTTAAGGAGTAGCATTGGACGATTTAATAATTAGCCCTTTAAAAATATGTCCATTGACTTTTTAGAGAGACAGGAATAGCGACATAGAGAGAAACATCAATTGGCTGCCTGCCATACACGCCCCAATAGGGAATTGAATCCATAACCTAAGCATGTGCCTTGACTAGGAATCAAACCCCCAACCTTGTGGTGTGTAGGACAATGCTCTATCCAACTGAGCCACACCAACGAGGGCTAATTAACCCTTCTTTATGTAACTTTAATGACTGAGAAAACCATTAAGGGAAATGATCAACCCTCTCAAATTTACATCATGTTGATACTTTTGTTTCCACAACTAATTACACACAAACTGGATAGATAAAAGTAGTGTCCTGAGGTTAATATGTGTGACTCTCAGTGATTACATTTTTAGTTAAAATTATTTCAAGATTTTGCTTAAAACTTCACCTGGGAGCTCTTTTTCCTCTAATACAGACAAGCTACAAGTAGCTTTAATTGGCCTATGACTAGAAAATCATGTAAAGGTAACACTACCCTTTGCTTTAATAAAAATGTCTTGGAAACTATATCATCCTTTGAAAAAGTGTTATCTCCTTTCAACTAATAGTGACCTGAAAGTTCCACATAAACTTCAGAGATCAATGGAAAACATTTTATAAGCAAGCAACTTGAAGGTGTGCTTCCACCTGCACTGTTGCCAAATTATTGATCTGAAATGGCTTCCACTGCTTGTTTTCTTTAAATAGGCTCAAAAGTTGAATCTTATCTGTTTTTAAAAATGTTTCACCCTCAGTTCCTTACCTCTGCCATCAAACTATAGATCTAGTAACTCAATGATAAAGCATTTTTTCCCCCTTTTTCTTCTGTTTTTAGAATTTGGCTTTACAAAATGTTACTTGTATAATGAGCAGGAAAGATTTTTGGGGCACTGTTTCACTATTAACCACTGACATACTTTCTCATCCCATCAGAATATTAGAATGTAAACTCTTAATGAAACTCGCTCTTTTATCCATGGGCCAAAATAATTTTTAAAGTAACAAAGCACTCATTTTTCCATCTGCATATTCAGTCCCTAAACATTGATGTGTGAACAACACTAGAAGTCAGCATTTCAGATACATGTCGGAATGTCAACCAGGAATTTATCCCGTTCCAGCATTTGCTAGCACCTCATTTAAGCCACATGATAGTTGTGAAAAATAGCTAATGGATATGTTAAATATTTCCCCAGATCCTTTGAGTTCTATCTCCATATTTTCGGGAAACAACTTACCTAGAAACTATTATCATAATTAAACACCATGCTATTGACTTTCTAGAGTTACAATAAAAGAAACAATAATTTGAAAAGTATTTCTGGATCTTCTACAAAACTATAGTCAAAGACATGTCTATTAAGTTGCTTATATAAAGATATACCTAGTAAACTTTCCTACTATAGGGTGCCAGAGAAATGTAAATACTGCCTTTTATTGAAACAAGGGGACTATATACCTTCATATTTTCTTTGGATCTGGCTTCTAGAAAGCTCAGATTCAAGTTAGAACTTTATTCTCCATTCTTGACACATAAGCACCCAATGAATCCACTTAAGTTTCCTTGAAGCCAGCTCAGCGACATCTCTCCCCGACCTTCCCTACCCTTCAGTGATTCTCAAGGGGCGGGTGTTCTCCCCCCAACTACATCCCTCCTCCATCTGGAAATCATTAGAGTTAATAAGAAATGTACTGATGGAAATGAGTTGTGCATGTGGTCAGTATCTTTTTGACCATCAGTTTAATATGCATTTTGACATTGCAGGCTGTATTTTCTTGTAAATACTGTTTCTGTTTTGCTAAGGCAGCTAGGGAGAATTGTGCTGTTTGGTTAAAGCAGCTCTTTTCTGTTTGTTCTGTTCTGACCCTGTTTATTAGTTACTCTCTAAAACAAAAGTATGATTCTGCACTTCTTGCTCCCTGGGAAGACTACCCCTCTCTATCCCTGGAGCTGCAGTTAATTAATCCTCAACTTCCCTTTACTTTCCCCTATCTTCTTAACTCAAAACGCTTTAAGGGAAGCTTAAGGAAGGGCAGATGCTGGACTATATCTGCACTCACACTTTAGTATTTGAAACCGCCTCTCAATGTTGCTGGTAGCACATAGAGTAAAGGAACACATAATTGTCTGTTTTCTATCATCATCATGTTTAACCTGAAGAAACGATATTTCAAGTGATGTTTAAAATCTGTGGACGACACAGGGTTTTAAGAAACCCCTGCCTTGCTCAGCACAACAATTTCTTGGCAGTGGAGTGCTGGTCCGGACTTGCCTAGTGGGGTAGCATGCGGAAGAGAGGATTCATACATTTTGTTTTTCACCCTTGAACTATGTTCATAAACAGCCTGGTTTCACTTGGAGTGTCACCGTCTGGCTCCAGAGTCCCCTACAGGGCCCCGGACTTCCTTCTCTTGGGTCCTCTCCTTCCCTCCATCCTCTATTCCCTCCCCTGTCCAAGTACCAAATCCTGATCAAGTTATCCTGTAACTATCTCTGGGTTTTATCCCTTTCTCATTTCCCCAAGTCCGGTCTTAGCTGAGGCCTTATTTCTCCTGGGTTACTGAAGCTGATTCAGACCACATCTCTCATAAGCTCTGTTAAATCCATTCGCCAACAGTTGTTCCAGATCTGAGGGCTCCCAGCGTCCTGCTCCATAAGAGCTGTGCACAGGGTTGCATGCGGATCTGGCCCTGCCAGTCCCCCGACTCTCTGTACTCATCTGGGCCATCCCAAGTAGCTGCAGGTCCCCTGCAGGTCCCCTGCACATCCCAAGCACGCACCAAGCAGTTCTGCCCTCTGGGAGATCCACTCCACCAGTCAGGATGTTACCTTCTCCAAGAAGCCCTCCCTGGTGCTCCCCAAGCCTCTACAAGACTGATCTACATGTCCCCTTATGACCCCTTAGCTCTGCGTCTTGTCCTATCAGTCCCGGCTTCCGCAGGTATGTGCACACTTTGGGGCGGGGACTGTGTCATAATCATCTTTGTAGTCCCGGCCCAGCCCAACAGCAGTGCCCCCTAAACCTGGAAAACATCTGCCTGCAAAGTTGCCGGAAGCCTTTCATCTGTGTGTCTTTAACTCCTGGGGGTAGGGAGGGTGATCTGGACGGAGATATGGTGAACAAGGAGTCTCCGTAGCATGGGCAATCGCAGCCTGCCTAGACAGGCCTCATGGCTCAAGTGCCTAATGGCAGGCGATCCCACCCAGCTGGATGCGTAGCGCTGCTCAGGGTCCTGCGGTCTGTCTGAGAACCCCTCCCCCTCCAATCCCCTGCACCGCACAACGCGCGGGGCCAGGGCGCACGCGCGCAGTCGTCATGACAACGCCGCCGCCGCATCCCGCGAGGTTAGTGGAGAATGTGGCGCAGCTGGGAGAAGGCCACCGGGGTCAGGACCGGGTTCCCCGCTCCGGCCCCCACTCTGAGTCCTACTCCTACTCCGGCCCCCACTCCGAGCCCTACTTCTACTCGGGCCCCTACTCCGAGCCCTGCTCCTACTCCGGCCCCCACTCCGAGCCCTACTCCTACTCCGGCCAGGGCCCGGACCCTCGAAAGCGGTAAGAAATAGGGTATGCTTCATCACCCGGAGCACGCAAGGGGCGGGGGGGCCCGAGCTGCAGGGTCGCACCAGCCATTACTGCGACCGGGCTGCAGCCTGAGCCTGCGTGGTCCCGGGAACCCTTGCTGTGGCGGGAACTTTGGGGCACCCCGAACGCGGAGGGGAGGGGAGAAGAGCCCCAAGCCCCGGCAGGGGTCCGGCCTTCTCGCGATAGGTTCTTTTTAAATTTTTAAAAAAAGATTTTATTTATTTTTAGATAGAGGGGAAGGGAGGGAGAAAGGGAGAGAAACATCAGTGTGTAGTTGCCTCTCACATGCCCCACACTGGGGACCTGGTCTGCGACCCAGGCATGTACCCTGACTGGGAATCGAACTGTGGACCTTTTGGTTCACGGGCCGGCGTTCAACCCACTGAGCCGTACCAGCCAGGGAACGATAGGTTGTCTTAATGGAATATGTGTCTGTCGGTCTGTCGCTTTGCTCTTAACGGCCAAGGGGGGCGGTGTGCGGGGGTGACTGTGTGGGCCTCTCTGATCCCTTTCTGTGGAAGCTCCAGAGAGCAGGGCCCAGATGGATAAGAGGCTCTTCAGACCGCTCTGACATTGCACCTGTATGCCGCCTACGTTTTGAATATTTATGTGCCCAAGAATTATCTCTAGCAAAGTAAGCACGCCCCCTTCCCCTTAGAGTTTACATTTTGGATGCTTGTTTTAAAGGGTGTGCTTGTTTGTTTGGAACCTGGCTAGAAACCTTACGTGAGATGGGCATTGTTATGCTCTGACTTTAGCATAAAAAGGAAATTTAAGTTTGGAGAATTTAAATAACTTGTTCAAACCAGTTTGACTGCTCTTGACCCTTGGATTTCCCAGTACTCGGCTGTTCCAGAATAGGAGGGCCGCAACCACCTCCAAAACGAGCTCTTTCTTTCAAAATACTAAAATGTGCTGCTAAGTGAAAATTGCTCCGAATTCAATGCGTAGGCATGGGTGAAAAGTGAAATTTAGGTTAGATTCTTGACATTTTCCTGTGTAGCCAGTTATTCCTAGTTTTCGATTTACAATTTGAGGACTGATTATTTTTCTTATACAGTATAGGAAATAAATTTTTGGCGCCATAAAATCCTGACGCACATACTGCATAGGGGAATTTTTAATAGAAGAGAGTTGCAGAAATATATATCAGAGACGTTTAAATACTTTAAATCCATGGCCAGTTAATTAAATAAATATGCTTGTAATTTAAGCATATTTATTCCTTCATTCACAAAAAAATAAGTTGTAAGTCCGGCACAGTTCTTCATGACCTGGGTGTGGTGCAGCCAGCTGAGGGCAGGCACTGACCCTCCGATCCTCAGGGCAGTCCTCTCCAGGTTTTAATACCAAGGAAAGCAGTAGCTGGAAGGGAGGAAAGACGCGCCCTGGGAGCCCAGCTCCAACAAGTAAATCTGTTTGAGATCTTTCTTTCCTGCTCTGGACGTTAAGTGAAATTTTCTAGATTGCATGTGAACCATGGTCATGTATGTCTGTGCAATGGAGCATTTTTATCCCCTCTTCCAGGCACAACTTGAAGAGTTTGTGCACCTGAGTGTTTTAAATGCCCTGAGAAGCATTGTAGGTTAGGGTCTGTTTAGCTTTCTCTAATTCAGCACTTTTCAAACTTATTTCAGACCATAAGACCCATTATAATTAGAACATCTCTGATCATCTTGTAAAAAATTTGTATTCTGTAGAACATAGTTTAGGAAATATTGTGCTAAAATGTTATTTAAATAGAAGAAATTTCCTAAAATAAGTGAGTGATTTCTTAATGTAACTCCATCCACAAGACAGTAATTATGCTGACATTAAAAATTTTCAGAGAATATCTAATGACTAGGGAAAACTACTCACAATATGTTAACTGAAAACAAAAGGATATAGAACTATACTTAAATGTTCCAATTTTGTTTAAAAATACATATAAAAGAAAACAATAGAGAGGAAATGGCCCCAGACCTCAGTTGTGGTGGTTCTTTGGCAGTGGGATTGCTAATGAATGTTTATTCCTTTTAAAATAATTTTTTAAGTGTTACGAACAGTTGACATACAATATTATATTAGTTTCATCTGTACAACCCAGTGGTCGGTTATTTATATAATTTATGAAGTGATCACCCAATATTTCCAGTACCCACCTGACACCATACATAGTTATTACAGTGTTATTGACTGTATTCCCTATGCTGTACTTAACATCCTCACGACTAATTTGTAACCACGGTTTGTGACTCTTAATCCCTTTACCTTTTTCACCCTGGCCCCTCTCACCTTCCTCCTGGTCACTGTCAAAATGTTCCCTGTATCTATAAGGCTGTTTCTGTGTTCTTTTTTTAATTTTTAAAAATTGTTGTTTAAGTACAATTGTCTCTATTTTCTCCCCACCACTCCTCCCACCCCACCCATCCCCACCTCCCATGTTTGTGTTTTGTTCATTTATTTAGTTATTTAGATCCCTCATATAAGTGAAATCATATAGTATTTGCCTTTCTCTGTCTGACTTAATTTTACTCAGCACAATACTCCTTTGGTCCATCCATGTTGTAGCAAATGGCAAGATTTCATTCTTTTTTTATGACCGAGCAGTATGTCATTGTATATATGTATTACTTCTTCTTTATTTATTCATCTACTGATGGGCACTTAGTTTGCTTCCATATCTTGGCTATTGTAAATAAAGCTGCAATGAACACTACGAATGCATGTGTCTTTTTGAATTAGTGTTTTGGGTTTCTTTATATAAATACCCAGAAGTGGAATTTCTGGGTCCTTCTTTGTCTCCTGTTATATAGCCTTTGATTAAAGTCTGTTTGGTATATGTATTGCTACCCCAGCTTATTTTTCATTTTCATTTTCACAAAATACCTTTTTCCATCCCTTTACTTTAATTCTGTCTGTGTGTCTTTTGATTTAAGTGAATCTCTTGTAGATAGCATACTTATGGGTCTTGTTTACTTATCCATTCGGGCGTCCTGTGTCTTTTGATTAGAGCATTTAATCCTTTTGTATTTAAAGTAATTGTTGATAGATATGTGTATTTATTGCCATTTTTTTATTCATATTTTTGTCTTTTTCCCCTTCTCCTTCTTAAAAAGGATCCTTTAACATTTATTGCAATACAGGTGTGGTGGTGATGAACTCCTTTAGCTTTTTATTGTCTGGGAAGTTCTTTGTCTGTCCTTTGGTTTTAAATGATAACTTTGCTGGGTAGAGTAATCTTTGTTGTAGGTCCTTGCTTTTCATCACTTTGAATATTTCTTGCCAATCCCTTATGGCCTGAAAGTTTCTGTCAGTCAGAGACTCAGCTGACAGTCTTACTGGTGCTCCCTTGTAGGTAACTAACTGCTTTCTCTTGCTTCTTTTAAGATTCTCTCTTTGTCTTTAACTTTTGGCATTTTAATGATGATGTGTCTTGATGAGGGCCTCTTTGGGTTCATTTTGTTTGGGACCCTCTGTGCTTCCTGGACTTTTGTGTCTATTTCCTCCACCAAGTTAGGGTAGTTTTCAGTAGTTTTTTCAAGTTGGCTTTCAGTTCCTTGCTCTCTCTCTTCTCCTTCCGGTATCCCCATGATGTGAATGTTTCTATGCTGGATGTTGTCCCAGGGGCTCCTTAACCTATCCTCTCTTTTTTTTTTTTTGGATTCTTGTTTCTTTTCACTGTTCTGATTGGGTATTTTCTACTACCTGACCTTCAAAGTCACTGATTTGATCCCCTGCTTCATCTAATCTACTGTTGATTCCTACTAGTAGATTCTTCATTTCAGTTATTGTATTCTTCATTTCTGACTGGCCCTCTTTTATGTTTTCTGTCTACATTTTTATGTTTCCTATTCTCTTTGTTGACGTTCTCATTGAACTGATCTGTTCTTTCCTTAAATTCATTGAGCATCCTTATAACCAGTGTTTTGAAGTCCATATCTAGTAGATTGCTTATCTCCATTTCGTTTAGTTCTTTTTCTGGAGTTTTGTCCAGTTCTTTCATTTGGGACATGTTTCTTTGTCTCCTCGCTTTGGCTGCCTGCCTCTGTTTGGTTCCAGGTATTAGGTAGAGCTGCTATGTCTCCTTGTCTTGGTAAAGCAGCCTTATGTAATAGGTGTCCTGTGGAGCCCAGGGGTGCAGCCTCCCCAGTCACCTGAGAAGGGTGCTTCAGATGTGCCCCTACACGATGTGGGCTTTGTGCACCCTCCTGTTGTAGTTGAGTTTGATTGCAGTTGGCATGTCCATGGGAAGGATTGACCCCTAGGCCGATTGGCTTTGAGGACCTGCCGCAACTACAGCAGAGGAGCTGCTGTGCAGGGGCTAGTCCCACGGAGCAGGACTCACTTCAGTGGGGCCCTGGTGTCGGCCGGGTCCACCTCTTGAGTGTGTGGCTTGAAGAGTGGTTGGGTTGTTCTCTGGCATGATCTGATGCTGTCCTGGGTGCGCTGGCTCTGGGGCCTCCCTGGAGGTGCAGTCCAAGGCCAGCGCTGCCTGTTCCTTGCCCACGTGAAATACAAAGTGATATGCAGGTGGTTGACACTTGTGCTGGGCTTGGGAGGCGCCTGGGAGAGCCTAAGCTGTAAACTGAGCCTGGCTACCGCTAGGCTAGGCTTGGGTCTGCTTAGCAAGAGGTGGGGGCACGGCAAGGCCAGAGGCTGCTTCTTTGGGGCTTGCGGATCTTTCAGAAGTTTTAGGGCAGTCCAAAGCCTGAAGCCAAACAGGCCGTTGTATGGAAAGAAATCCCACTCACAGTGGGTTGGTTGGGTCTGAAAATTAGGTGGGGCAGCATCTCCGGGTGAGGCGAAAGGTGTTAACCAGGTTGATAGAGACTCAGCTATGGCACCTTCTGGATCCTTCAGGGGGAGTGCTCAGCAAAGGAATAGTGCTCCTGTCAGGGAGAAAGCTGCCCCTCCAGCCCTCACCATGACGCCAGACAATTCAGTTCTTCCCCATGCACCCCTGGTGCCTTTAGAGCCACCACCCCAGAGTGGGTGAGTCTGTCAGCAAGGCCGTGCACGGGCCCTTTAAGAGAAACACCTGGGACACCAATAACTCAGCTGCAATCTTTGCTGGTTTCCACATACGGAAGTCATAGAGACTTATCGCCCTGGCACTGGAAACCTGGGCTGGGGATCCTGGTGTGGGGCTGGGACCCCTTGCTCCTCACGGGGGACCTCTGCAGCTGAGATATCTCTTCCGATTGTTAACCATCACACGTGGGCGTGGGACCTGCCAGTTTGTGTCTCTGCCCCTCCTTCCAGTCTTGACATGACTTCTTCTGTACATCCTTAGTTATAGGACTTCTGTTCAGCTAGATTTCAGGCGGTTCTCAGTGGTGGTTGTTCTGTAGTTTAGCTGTAATTTGATGTGGTTGTGGCAGAAGGCGAGTGCCCAGCTTACTCACACTGCCGTCTTAACCAGAACTCTGTTTCTTTTTGATGTCGAAATTTCCAAGTTGTCTGGTAAGTGTGTTATTAATTTATTTTTGTTTATTTTTAAAAAAGATTTTATTTTTTTTATTTTTAGACAGAGGAGGAGAGAGGAAGAGAAGGAGAGAAACATCAGTGTGTGTTTGCCTCTCGCGTGTCCCCTACTGGGGACTTGGCCTGCGACAACCGGGGCATGTGCCCTGGCCGAATTGAACCGGCGACCCTTTTGTTTGCAGGCTGGCATTCAATTTACTGAGCCACACCAGCCAGAGTACTAATTTATTTTCAAAGCCTGTTTTTAAAAACTATAAGAAAAGTTCAGTTGCTTTTGTTTTTAATATAAACATTTCTTATCTTAAAACTTGTTTTGCAAATTTGTTTAGCAGACTCTTTAGTTAACATAGTGCAGAATCCACTCAGCAAAAGACATCTTCGAGATGTAGAGACTTAGAGAAGCTGGCTCCTAAAAACATCAGCCTCGTTGAGTAGAAATCTCTTGAGCACAGGCTTTTAAAAGAGGTTTTACATGAAAGGTAGGACAGAAAACAAAGACAGTGGTAGGTAGCTTCCACCCCAGAAGGCGTGGACCACAGAAGGAAGGCCTGAAAAAAGATGCTTTTAAAGTAATACCCAAAGCACTAAGACTATAAAGGAAAGCTACAGGTGTAGCAGAGGAAGGATATCTCAACTACTGCTTCGTCTTCTTTATTAAGGACTGGATGGGGGGAGGGGAGGGTGGAATCACCTTTAGAAAGAGGGACTGGAAGGCAGGGTAGGTGAAGAGCTACTTTCTGTGAGTCCAGCCTCCGCATAATGTTCAGAAGAACTGATAGAGCCATGTTCAAAGATGCCATCAGCTTGCATAGTGTGCGGGTATCCAAGAAGCCTAAGGGACTGAGTGATTTTTCAGATCCCTTTTGAATTTGGATTCTGTGATAAAACTATCTTTGTTTGAAGCCATCATAGGAAACCTAGAGTTCCCTTAACCCAGTATGGCAGAGTGGAAAGAAGCTTTGGAGCCATTTTGATTCTGGACTCTGCCCTTATTAATTGCATGAGTTTGGACAGAATATTTAGTTTCTCTGATACCATTTTCCTCAGCTACCAGCCTTGGTATATATGGAGGTAAGTTCTCCTTTTATGTCACTTCCAAGTCAGTGTCTGCCCACCCTCAGTGGGTGTTTCTATGGCCCTAGTTCTCCAGACAGCATTTTTATTGTTCCCGTTCCTAACATCTCTTTCTTCTTTCTCTGTTCTTAATTCTGTCTCCTTTTCTCCCCACCAGACTCTATACACGCACATTCATATCTTTGAAAGAAGTGTAATTTTGGGGGAGGGAGGGACGCCTGGAATAATTTGTATGTGATGAAGGATAATAGTAATGCATTTATTTTTCAAAAGCTCCAGAACCTGTTGGCAGTCTCCAGGAACATTATAGTAATCTGTGTATGGAAGAGTCCCAGAAAATTAATCCTTTTATATTGCATATACTCCAAGGAGTGGATAAAGAAATTAAAAAGGGGTAAGGGAAGCAAATACTTCTTTATATCGATGATACTCCCTGATATTCATCTGTGTGAAAATCCTGGGATACTGAGTGAATTCATTTGCACATGCCTGGTGAAATGGATGTATCTGATTCAGAGAAGTAGTTGACTGACACTGTCAGTGGGTCTCGGAGGCAGCGAGTGCAGTGTACTGGGAACAGCACTAGACCAGCAGTCTCCAAATCTGGGCACCAGATTTGTTCTTACCTCCTGTGAGCTTGGTTTGTTTATACAAATCATTGATGTTGTCAATGTTATTATATATCAAGCAGTGGTACTTTTGTGTGTGAGAGAGAAATGATTGGGTTGGCCAAAAAGTCCGTTTAGTGTTTTCTGTAAAATAAAAGACACATTTTTCATTTTCACCAATAGCTTTATTGATTCGGATATTTTGAGTATGTCGGCTATCTCCCGCTATTGGCTTCTAGGTTGGTAGAGGCCCCGGGTGCTGCCGAACGCCTTCCAGTGCACAAGGCAGCCCCACAGCGAAGAATTATTTGGCCAAAATGTCAATAGTACCAAGAAACTTCGCAAACCACTTTTGACACGTTCAATTAGTTGCAGCACCTTCTCCATACACTGCGCGAATCTTTTTTTGCATTTCAGTTGCATTTTTGCCTTTCTTGAGACAATAAAGCATAATATGCCAGAAGTGTTGTGTATTCTCTTCCACCTTCAATATTAAAATGACTGCACCAATTCAATAAGCTTTTTTAAATGCATGCTGATATGACAGCTGTCACAATACGATCTAACAAAATTGTTTCAAATGAAGTTAAAGACAACTAAGCACTACTAGAGCCATCATACGGAAAAAACTAAGTGGCTTTTTGGCCAACACAATAGGTTTTTTATATATATATATATATATAACTTATTATGTATATAAAAAATATATTAAAATGCTTAGCAAAGTTTCTGGAAAATTTAGTAGTTTTAAGTTACCTGGAATAAATTTATATTGAAGTACATATAATTTTGATAAATGCTATCCATGATGTTACTATTTACACATGAAGAAAAAAATACTTTTACTTCTTTATTGAGTTTCTTATTTGTATTTTAACAGATTGGAAGGAATCACATTAAAAATTGCTGGTAACAATCACGCAGTGCCAGTGGAAAGAGTAACAAGTGAAGATTTTGGGGTTCTGTCCAGAATTTTAGAGAATAATCCTTATATTAATGGTATGTCTCCTTAATAATCATTACTCATGCTGTCATTTTCCTGATTTTAAATATTCATTATTAGGAATATCAGCTTCTATTCATCTGTGTTCTTCAGGTTTGGATGTTAGATATAACCTCATAAATGATGTTGGTGCATACTATGCTGCGAAACTGCTTCAGGTATTACTTTACTACAAAATGTTTTATGTCTTTTTTTTTTCTTCAAGAGGCCAGTCCAGTCCTTTCTTTGGAATGTGCAGAGTTTGAACATGCTAAGCCTACTAATTAACCCTTTATTGCAGATTCACTTTGGAGACACTCAAAGTGAAATGCTGCATTATGGTTGCATTTTATCTAAGAAAGACAGTGTGGTCCGCTAATTAGAGAAGGTGTACTTTAATGTTTCAACCTCAGAAAATCAGCAAATATGTGCTCGTCTCTATTTTCAGCTAGAATAACATGTTTAAAGCCGCATATATCATTTTTTTATTCTTCCCTTATATTGGCTTTTTAATTTTGTAACTACTTATCCCAACCTCATCTTCTAAAAGTGCCTTTAATGAGTTTAAAATGGCACACAATGTAAGGACAGAGTGAAGATTAAAAGATGAAGAAATATTATTCTCGGCAATCACAAATAAAAATGCTCCAAAATTGTCAAAATACTCTTAGTTCTGTTTACAGTGAAACTGCTAAGTGTCGTGGCACACACACAAAACACTAGTTTTGCAAAATGTCAAGTCCTGACTATGGTATATTTACAACACTTGAAATATATTGAAAAATGCATTTTTGCATTTGGCCCGAGTAAAGCTCCCGAGTCGTCTTTCACAAAC
Source organism: Mormoops blainvillei (assembly GCA_004026545.1). Lineage (NCBI taxonomy): Eukaryota > Metazoa > Chordata > Mammalia > Chiroptera > Mormoopidae > Mormoops > Mormoops blainvillei. Next base: position 54,289 of record PVJD01003476.1, on the reverse strand, counting down.
GTGTTGCACGCTGTGGCCAAATACATTAGAGCTCATCCGTGCTTTGGATCATTGGCCAGCACTGAGGATAATCTTTCTTTCTCACTTATAGTGCAATTATATTTATGTTTAAATGGGAATAGTGATTTTTTCCCTTAATCGTAGCTTCTTTTGCTAGACTTTCAGATTTTCTGGTTTACAAAGATTTGCTTTCGAGGAAAACACTTTTGCTTAAATAAAGCAGCTCATAATGTTATTGATTTCTAATAATACGTGTGTAATAGCATCTTTTCTCTCCTCATTATAGACACAATACAATCTCATTTACTTAAACCTTATGTTTAATGATATTGGGCCCAAAGGTGGAGAACTGATTGCTAAAGCACTACATGTGAGTATTTAGGTGCCTCTAACTAACATTGTATTTGGGAATTTTAACTTCTGATATCTTGCAACCAACAGAATCCAATGTTAATATGAACTTACATTATTTTAATTTTGTAGGAATGTATATTTTTTATTACACTTCAGCTTACTAAAATGTGAACATTATATGAACACTTTTGAACTCATTTAAAAATAAATAGCTTAAAATATAACTAATGTACATAAAATTTACCCTTTTAAAGTGCTCAGTTCATTGGGGTTCTTTTTTTTTAAGGACAGTCACAGAGTTGTGTCACCACCACCACTGTCACTGCTCTCAGAACATTGTCATCCCAAGAAGAAGTCCTGTGCCCATTAGGAGTCTTTCTCCATGACTCTCTGCCCTCCTCACTGGTCACCAGCCTACTTTCCATCTATAGATTTGCCTTTTCTAGACAGTTTATGTACATGGGATCATACAATATGTGACCTTTAGTGATTGCCTTAATGTTTTCAGGGTTCATTCTTTTTATTGCCAAATAATATTCCATTGTATGGGTATGTCACATTTTGTTCATTCATCTATTGATCGACATTCAGGTTTCCATTTTTTGTCTCTAATAAGTAATGTTACTATGAATATTTGCACATGTTTTATGTGCCCATATGTTTTTATTTCTCCTGGGTATATACCTAGGAGTGGAATTGTTGGGTCATTTGGTAACTCTGTGTAATATTTTGAGGAACTGCCAAACCGGTTTCCAAAGTGGCTGTCCCTTTTTACAATTTCTCCAGCAGTATATGAATGTTCCAATTTCTCCATATCTTCACCAGCGTTTGTTGTTATCTTTTTGATTTAAGCCATCCTCGTGAGGATGAAGAGGTTTTGTGGTTGTTTTGATTTACATTTCTCTAATAAATAACGATGTGGAGTGTCTTTACGTGTACTGCATGTGCTTTTTAGCCATTTGTGTATCTTCTTTAGAGAAATGTTTATTTAAATTCTTCGCCCATTGTAAAATTGGATTATTTGTCCTCTTGAGTTGCAAGAGTCCTTTATATGTTCTGGATACAAGTCCTTTATCAAATATTTTGCAAATATTTTCTCATTCTGTAGTTTGCCTTTTCATTTCCTTAATGATGTCCTTTGAGGCACAACATTTTAAAATTTTGATTAAGTTTATGTATTTTTCTCAGGTTGCTTGTCCTTTTGGTGTTATATCTAAGAAAGCTTTGCCTAACTCAGTAACAAAGATTTATACTTATTTTCTTCTAACAATTTTATGTCTTAGCTTTTTTATGTAGTTCTTTGATCTACTTTGAGTTGATTTTTGTATGTGATCTGAGCTAGAAGTCTAACTTCACTCTTTTGCCTGTGGATATATCCAGTTGTTCCAGCGCATTTTTGTTAAGACTGTTCTTTCCCCATTGAATTTTCTTGACACCCTTGTTGAAAATCAGTTGATTATAAATTCAAAGGTTTATTTCTATACTCCATAGTCTATTCTTTTAATCTGTATGCCCATCCTTGTGCCAGTCCCACATTATCGCGACTACTGTTGTACGGTAGTAAGTTCTGAAGTCAACAAGTGTGAGTTCCTTGTCCCTTTTTTTAAGACCATATTGGCGTTTCTGGGTACCTTGCATTTCCACATAAATTTTAAGACCAGTTTATCAATTTCTGCAAGAGAAGCAGCTGGGATTTTAAGAAAAATTGCTTTAAAACTTTAGATGATTTTGGGGAGTATTGTCATCTTAACAATATTAAGTCTTCTGATCATGAATGTGGGATGTTTCCATTTATTTAGGTCTTCTTTAATTTCTTTCAGTGATGCTTTGTAGTTTCCAATGTGCAAGTCTTGCCCGTCTTTTGTTAAATTTATTCCTAATGTTTTATTCTTTTTGATACCATTGTAAGTGGAATTTTCTTAATTTCATTTTTGGACTATTCATTGCTAGTGGATGGAAACACAATTGATTTTTATATATTGATCTTGTGTCTGAAGTCTTGCTGAGCTCATTTATTATAATAGATTGTGTGTGTGTGTCTGTGTGTGTGTGTGTGTGTGTGTATTCCTTAGGATTTTCTACTTATAAGATCATGTCATATGCAAACAGAGATCATTTTACTTACTTCTTTTCCAGTTTGGATGCCTTTGTTGTTGTTGTTATAGTTGTTTCTTTTTCTTGCCTACTGGCCCCGTCTAGAACCTTCAGTACAATGTTAAATGGAATTGGTGAGTGGACATTCTTGCCTTCTTCCTGCTCTTAGGGGAGTTTGAATAAAAGATAATTATTTGCACTTACATGTCCTGATATTTATATTTATTTATTAGGACAATGAAATGTCTGTAATTTTCTTTGTGAAAGGTTTATCCAAAAAGTGAAATAAGAGAAGGAATTAAACTCTGAATGTCTGAGAACTACATCTTTAAAAGTAGTACAGTGAAGTGATTGCTTAATAGGCACAGGCTCTCTTTTGGGAGTGAGGAAACTGTTTTGAAACTGGCGAGAGATGAAGGCTGCACAGTACTGGGAATATGCAAAAAGCCAATGAATTGTTTACTTTTAAATGGCTAATTTTGTGTTATGTGAATTTTACCCCAATAAAAAAAGTGGTACAATTTTCTTAGAAGATAAATTTATAGATTTTCCAATGAAAGGAGAGGTTATTAAAAATCTGCTTCACTTATGGGCCATTGTTTGGCATCTGTTTTCTGGGCATTCTTTCTGCTAAACTATTAAACTAGATTTTTATCTATTATGGAAAATTGAATGTTACCTTTGAGAAATATATCCTATCTCTATGAAAAGTTGATGAGTCAAAAAGGAAAAAGGACTCAGGCATGTGTGGTGATTGTGGGAGGAAGAGCATATCAGGGACTAAATGGTAATGGAAAAAATACAAAATACAAAAAAAAAAAAAAAAAAGCAAGCCCTGGCTGCTGTGGCTCAGTGGGTTGAGCACCACCCTGCGAACCAAAGGGCTGCCAGTTTGATTCCCAGTCAGTGATTTTTTTTTCCCCAGTTAGGGGGCGAGTGAGAGGCAACCATGCATTAATGTTTCTCTCCCTCTCTTCTCCCTCCCTTCCTCTCTGTCTAAAAATAAGTAAATAAAACCTTAAAAGCAAACAAATAAAACCTTGACCAAGGTTTGATTGTTTTCCTTTTCAGAATAATACAACTCTGAAATACCTAAGAATGACTGGAAACAAGGTTGAAAATAAAGGTGGAATGTTTTTTGCTGCAATGCTACAAATTAATTCATCCTTAGAGAAGTTAGATATGGGTGACTGTGATCTGGTGAGTAAATTGGTTATGAGAAAATCACGCAGCTAATGGATCATTTTCCCTGGAAATAGGCATAGAGACCAGCTACATGACACTATTATAAATGATTAGCCAGAGGGGAGGGGGGAGGGGGATAAGGGTAGAAAGAAGGGGAAGGGACTAGACAAAGAACATGTATGAATGACTCACAGACAAGGACAACAGTGCAGGGATTGACTGTGGGAGTGGGGGGTGGGATGGGTGGAGGAGGGCAAGGGGGAAAAATTGAGACAACTGTAATAGAATAACAATAAAAAATGATTTAAAAAATTAGGATGGTTTTGAAGTTAAAATTGGCTTAGCATTCAGTTTCTTAAGTATGTATGAAAAAAGTAAACTTTTCTCAAAAACTACTAGAAACTATGATTGTTCTATCTATAAAACTGTAAATGTAATGATATTATAATAATATTTTTGAAAAAAAAATGATTAGGCTTGACCCTAATGTCTCATATCAGAGAATGTCAGAGAAAAACTTCTTCTCCTTCTCCTTCTCATTCTCCTTCTTTTCCTCCTTCTCCTCCTCCTTCTTCTTCATAATAGTGTTTCCTTAATAAAATGATTATAGTAAATAACATTATAGAAGAATTCCCAGTATAACAAAAATCATGCTAAACTTCCATCCATAACCCTTCTTAACATGTATGGAATTTTAAAAGAAAAAGACCGTGTTCAGTTAATTAAACAAATACTACTTTATTAGTGTAATATACATTTTTTACCTTTGAAAACATTTGGAAGTGAGTAGTTATATTGTAGCATAAAAACCTAAAACGATGATGCCAAAGCCTGCGATGGGCCTTCACCTGGCCTGATAATGAGAAAACTGTGTTTTCCGCATGTCTTGGAATTCCAGGCTTCGTTTTCTCAACATGCTTTCAAAGCAGACCTTGAGGCCTAATGTTGGGAACCTTTTGTAGAGACTAATGAAAATCACTGGGACACAAAAACAGTAAGGTGGTCCAGGAGGCTCTTTGGGATAATAGGTTCTGGGGGTTAACAACGTAGTAGATGAGGCTGGTATTGCTCTGGGAAAGCATTAACTCAGCACTTATCTTCTACACATACCAGTTACAACCCTGGATTCTAAGCATATGAGAGTGCATTGGATATGATCTCTGCCCTTATAAAGTCTGTATTTAGTTGGGAAAATATCAATAAACAGAGAAAAATGCTATGAAGATGGCCAAATAAGTACTCTTGATAATGGGGAGGAGGTAATTTGCATAATAGGATTGTTGCCTAAGACAATCAGGAAGGATGAGAAAAACCTACCTTGGAGAGGGTCCATGGCAGGACATTCCAGGCAAGGAGTCTGATATACAGACTCTGATAGTTCTTCCAAGTGTGATATACTGTATACTGTGTACAGTATTACTGATGCAGATCGAGGTAGTTTTAATACACGTGTAGATATTTTGCAGATGCTTTCTGTTTACTTCAAGGGATTATGGTTTTCCATTCATGGTAGTGATACAGGGTTTTAAAGTGAAAAAGTGAATCGATTTCATGGAAAAGTATTGGTTAAATAGTAAAACTGATGTTCAGATACGGCAAAAATCACATGGGAGGTACATGAGAGATGAAATACCAAGTCTGGCAGGTTTTAAGAACTGAAAAGCCAGTGGCTGGAGTTAGAAGAGCGCCTCACAGTGAAGGTGGAGAGGTTCACAGTGGCCGGTTTCAGCAGAGGTTGTGTGGGCCGTGGGAGTGCGTCATGGGAAGAAGAGGGGATTTTACTGCAAACACAAATCATGTGAAGGCCTTAAGTTGGTGCTTTCCAAAGATCGTTCCGGTTTCTCTGTGGGGAACAAGAGGAAACCCACTGACCACTTAGGAAGTTACTGCAGGAGTCTCCACGGGAGATGAGGACTGGGGATAGGGTGGTGGCCACAGAGATGGACTAATTTGAGACCTTTTTAAGAGGCAGAATCTGTAAGATTTACTGATCAACTGGATGGGAGGGTAGCAGGACTGGTGGAGTGAGGGGAGGCCAGGCTTTATGGCATAACCGCTGGGTGTGTGTGGCGGTTCTGTCACTGAGATGGGGGAGGATTAGGTCCACCCAGTAAGGGAGAGAGGGAGGTTTGTGGAGTGGTGAAAATGCCCTTAGTAACCCTTCCCCACCACACACACGCACACGCGAGGATGAATATAAAAGAACGCTGACGCAAGGAAGTGTGTTCCCAGTACTATAGAGCCCTAGCTGGGATCCACATATGTGTCTGTGTCTCTGAGGTTTGCGCCATACAGAACCTTGAAGGCTCAGCAGCAGACCTAGAGGCAAACACCCTAGGAAATGGGTACCGAAACTCCCCATGCATGTTGTCAACATGTGTCAGGGCAGGGAGAACAGAGCATAACGATTCATTCCTGAATTCGGTCAACCTAGAATTCAAGGAGCAGGAAATGCGTAAACTTTTTAAAACCACAATTTTGATTTATCAGATTCCAGATTACTGATCTTGAAATACTGATTTTGAAAGGGAAATTAATGTATATACTTTGTCAGTTTCCTTAATGAATTTACCTGTTTTTAGGGAATGCAAAGTGTGATAGCATTTGCTACAGTTCTGACTCAAAACCAAACAATTAAAGGAATAAACTTAAACCGACCTATACTGTATGGTGAACAGGTATGTATTTAAAATGATAGTTGATATTACCATATGCGAATAAAACAAAAGTACTATTACTAAATGTTATGTCAAGGTTCACAAATGCATTGTAGTTTTAGAATTGTATGCTGTGTACAAAAAAAAAGCTTTAAAGGAAAATTACTAATTCTGGATAAGAGTTTTAAAACTAAATTATGTTTTAGACGTTACTTATTTAAGCAGTAGCATGCCATTTTTCTCTCTCAAAAACTCAAATTCTCAATGAGTGAACCCGTGAGAGGCAAAGCCGTATAAATGAAAGAATAAAAGATTAAAAATGTTAAAGGCGTGTTTATAAACCAGGTGTGAGCTGTTTTGTCTTTGCTACGTTGAAATCACGAGCAATGGCAAAGTGTGCGGAATGGCAGCCTGGGAAGCCTGGGCTCGGCCCCTCAGGCGGCCGGGGACAGGAGGGCAGGTGAAGGTGCGGTTCCTGCTTTCAAAGGCTCTCCTTGCTTTTTCACGTTCTTGAAGGTGGCTGTCCTCTCTTACCGGCTGTAAAAAACTTAGGGGATAAGAACGCACTGTGTCGTTGATCTAAACAAAAACAGATTATCTACTAAAAAAAAATGTTCAAAGTACTTTACGTAGTCTTTAAATTATCTACTTCACTGTTCCCCATTAGTATGAGTCATTGAGAATTAACCATATTTTTAAAGTATTTTTCATATCCGTAAGTGTTTTGCATTCTTTGCTTACATAGATCTGTCATTTGAATTATCTCCGCACTTTTCTGTATGAAAATTTTGGGAATTTTACATATTAATTGCTTCATGTACATAAATCTGATCTGTTCCCCAAGACATCCAGAATCCTCAAATACAAGCAACCTTCTTTAAACACCAGCAAAATACCTGGCTCAAAGTAAGCATTCAGTGAATTGCTTCATTGTGATTCATTCGCTTAATATTTAAATGCAACCCTAAACCAGACACAATGCTGAGTGCTAGAGATAAGAAGTCAAAGCACATAGTTGTTTGTCTTCAAGGAGCTTTCCGTTTACATGGAGTGACATCAAGTTTGGAGAGTGATATGCTCAGGGTGCCTTGGGAGCATGAGAAAAGGGGACCTTATAGGGGGACAGGAGGTGGCTGGCAAGGTTCTCAGATTCAAGATGACAGAGATGAAGGCTAAACATTTTCTGGATTAAAGCCCTAAGGAAATAAATATGTTAAAACTGTATGAAATCACATTAAAAGCACAATTCTTTTAAATCTGTTGAATGGCGTCATTCATTACTCCCGAACCCCCCTGAGAAGCATTACGACAAGCCCCGGACCCTTTCTCAGGCCCAGGCCCCTGCCGCCAGGCTGCAGCTGCTGGGCTGTCAGCTGCGCTCTGGCCTGCTTCCTCTCCTGTAAGAGCGCCCCGCCCCCGCACCGCTGAGTATTCTAAACCGCAATGTAAGACTGCAAACTTATTCTATTCGAAAGTTTTACTGTTCATTATTTGGGGAGCTTGGAAAAATATCAATGCCAGGTGCCACCCTAGACAAATTAAATCACAAACGCAATAAACGGGGCTAAAAAAAAAAAGCCAACAAAAAACTCCCTTTATTATTTCTGACACTAGTTCTTTCAAACGTCTTGACCTAAAGATGCAATCAAGGCGTAAAACACAAATATATTTTGAGCATGTCTTCCGTTCTAGGCACCATACAAAGGAGTATTGGATTTCCTAAGTGATCAGTTTGCATTTGGTAAGATCACAGACTACAGCTTCCCCTAGGGTGTACATTTTCATTGTCAGAGCAATAATTTAAACAAACCAGATACAGGATTATAGAGTATTGAACAGTGATAAATGCTTTTTAGTTTTCTATAGAACTCCTTTTGTGTAGGTACTTTAATTCTTTGCGGGAAGTATAATTTCACCAATTTTACAGAAAAGGAAACAGATGAAACAATTTGCTCAGCCATATAGCTAGTAAAAGGTAAACCTAGCTTTGGATAATTTTATTATAAAGCTCATTTACTGTCTGCTATTGCTACGTGGTTTCATTTAACTTTTAAAGTTTGTCTTAAAGTACTTTCTGAAGGCCTGCCCAGAAAGTATCCATCCACATAATGTGAAAAAGAGACATTTGTTGAAGATGATACAAGGTATGAGAAACATTGTACATAGAACAATGATGCCTCAGTCTCCTTCAGAGTAGGCACCTTGGAATCTCACACAGTTCTCCCAGTCGCTATCAGCTGCCCCATCAGATTTTTCTGAGTCTCATGGACAGTCTGAAATCTCTTCCTTTTCAAAGGTGATTTTAGTTTTAGGAAAGGCCAGAAGTCACAGGGTGCCAAATCTGGGCTGTAGGGGGGCTGAGTCACCTGGGTGATTTGTTTTACCAAAAAATTCTGCACAAGATGTGATGCATGAACATGTGTGTTGTCATGATGAAGCTGCCAATCACCAGTTGTCCATAGCTGTGGCCTTCTGAATCATCTGAATAGTTTCTACAGAGGAATGTTCAAGCTTAATGTAAAACTTGTTGCTCTACTCACTCAGTCATTTTGAGTGCGACAGCCACACAGTGCACATGCTCACTCAATGTTGTCTACCACCCCCACTGACTAGTACGTTGAAGTCATCATTGTTCATGCATTTGCATTCCAGTCCATTCTCCTTGGCTGCCAGGTTACATCAGTGTCATGCAAACTGTTCTCATTGTATTAACAACGGTTGGACTTTTTCTGGACAGATCTCGTATATAATTATCCACATTTGTGATCAGCATTTCCAGTGACTCCAAAACTTATTACAAATACAACAATCATGCAAGAGGACCATAAAATACTTTGGCCCGTTCATTTTAAGTGCATTTTGATTTTATTAAAAATTTGAAGTGCTTGGTATTCAAATCCTCATTGAGGTTATATACCTTTTGCCTGGAAGCAGCTGGATTTGGGGATTTAAACAAAAGTCTTCCAGTGACCAGAAAACAAGAGTAAAACATATTTAGACATTTGAGATGATTATAAAAGTGAGGAATCAGGTATATCTATTGGTTACAATGAATGTATTTTAAAATAGAATTGAGACTGGGAAATGCCTTTGTATTTTGTCTGCTATGAAGTGTGGAGGGTCAAGAACAAAGTTTAAGAACATATGGAAGGTCAAGGATGGTTTAGAGACTTGTAAGAGGACAGCATTAAGAGAGCTTATATGCTCAGTACATCACGGGACCACATGTTTTGATTTTTTTCCTTCTGAAATTATTATTTTTCCTAACAATTATGATTTTTTAACTAGCCTTTCTTACACCACGTAGTCACTGCATTTTACAAGTGCCTGCTGCCTGTTTCTAAGACAGTAAAGATACCGTTTATGGCAAAAATGGTAAAAATGATCATTTATGGCAAAAATGGCTTTTTAAAAAAAAGCCAGGCCAAAGAAAATGCAAATTGTAGGCTGAGTCTTAACTGATGTAATCTTTTTAAAAAGCTAATTTAAAAACTTAGCATATGTTCAGAATAAACATGTACTACTTTAAAATTATACTTTAGAAAAACAATTCTGTCTATTTTTAGGAAGAGTCCACAGTTCACCTAGGTCACATGTTAAAAGAAAATCACTGGCTTGTTGAACTATACATGAGTAAGCACGATGTAAGAAACTGTGGTCTAAAACAGCTGTGTGGCGCACTGTATCAGAACAAAAGCCTGCGCTACCTTGATGTCAGCTGGTAGGTGGTAATTTATATAATACGTAATTCAGAGGTTAAGTCATGGGAATAATCTATGTAAATATTCATAGTGTGTAGGATACTTTATTCCAAAGGTTAGAAAATACAACCACTGTTGTCAGCTTCTTATCCTAAGCTTTAGAATTCAGTTTATACTGATATTAATTACCTCATAACTCTAGTGAGCAATTTAATTATGTAAACCATAATGGAAACATTTTATAGCAAACATTCATTAGTTTTTTTTGGAAATTGATTAAAATAAGTCTTTACTAAATTAGAAAATACTGTTTATCACTATGTTTTTAAAAGATTTTATTTATTTTTAAAGAGAGGGGAAGGGAGGGAGAAAGAGATGGAGAGAAATATTGATTGGTTGCCTCTCATACACGTGAGGACCTAACTGGGGACCTAACCTGCAACTCAGGCATGTGCCCTGACCAGGAATTGAACCAATGACCTTTCAGTTTGCAGGATGACTCCCAGCCAACTGAGCCACACTGGTCAGGGTACTATATAACAGTTTTTAAGCATGTTATCTCTATGAATAAAATACTTCATATTTTCAAATATAACCACATATTTTTTTCCTTTCCCAGCAATAAAATATCTCGTGATGGAATCGTGTTTTTGGCTGATGTACTGAAAAGCAATACTACCCTGGAAGTACTAGATCTTTCTTTTAACAGAATAGAAAATGCAGGAGCAAAGAAACTCAGTGAAACTCTTGCTTCATGCAACAGGAGTCTTAAAGCGTTAGTATGGTTTTATATTTAATCGAAATAACAGAAAAAAGTGTAACCTCAAACCACTTAAGATTCATGATGAAATAGGTAACCTCATTTTCTGAACTGACATAATACTAAGTTTAAACATTTCTATTTCTTCTATTTTTCAAAAGTACTCTTAAAACTAGATTGATTCTAGTTAGATTGCTTAAAATGAGAAAATTCTTACTGCTTATATTATTTATCCTAAATTCTAACAGGAAAATCATAATCATTCATATTTATCAACTAAAAATAAAGAACAAATGAAAGAAAATACTACTTGGGTGACTTTATCTTGAAAAATATATCTGTAATCCATCCCCAAATATTTACCAAATAACATAAAAGCAAATTCAAAAATGTAGGTAGCCTTACTAGGTACATGAAGCATACAATTAGAAAACTACATTTCTTGGATATTAGGAATTACATGGTCAATATTTTGACTACATTAAACATATTTAAGAATAATGCTAATACTTTACGCAATAACCCGTCTGTAGTAAATGCTGTTGCTAACTTATGCATTCTCTTTTTATGGAAATACTGGTTTCCAGGGTCATTATGTTTTGTTTCTCCATAGGTTGTCAGTAGTCAGCAACAGCATAGAGGGAGAAGGACTTGTTGCACTTTCACAATCAATGAAAACAAATCCCACACTCTCTAATATCTACATCTGGGGAAACAAATTTGATGAGGCTACTTGTATGGTAAGTTTTTTCTTGACTGAAGGTATTTCCTGGGGTCTTCTCTATAACATCAGACATTATAATTATTTACATTGTTTACAAGTGCATTATGAATGATTACAAAGTAGAGAGGGACACTAGTTTTGATAAAATTTAACATTAAGTCCTAAAAATTAGCTACTGGAAATTTCGGGGTTGAAATAGCAAAAGATATCACACTGCATATGAATATAAAGGTCATACACTGGAAGCTGAGTTTAGAACTAATAATGAAGAGCTAAAACAGAAAGCAACTAGACTTTTAAAATCATATACTGTATAAATTTTTGCCTTTCTCTTTAATTGCAACCTTACTGACAATCAGTTTAGCATATTTGTGCGATACCCTTATGCAGATACCGATGACCCATGACATATACAAGGTAATTTCTACAGTGAAGAAATAATTAGCTGCTACATCTGCAGCTAATTATTTCTGCTTCATTAGCTGCTTCAATGATATCTGTATCATTGGCTGGTGTGGCTCAGTGGATTGAGCATCAGCCTGCGAACCAAAGGGTTGCCAGTTCGATTCCCAGTCAGGGCACATGCTTGGGTTGTGGGCCAGGTCCCCAGTATGGGGTATGCGAGAAGCAACCACAGATTGATGTTTCTCTCCATCTCTTTCCCCCTCCATTCCCCTGTCTCTAAAAATATAAATGAATGAATGAGTGAAATAATTAGGCAGCCAGCAAGGTCAGCATCTAATACTATGAGGGTTATCTCTCTTAGCCTAAATCTGCAGATTAGCTTCAGCAGGCTCATGAACTCCACATAGTTGTATGACAAAATCTGTGTCTGTGCTTGTTTACTCTTCTGAGGAATGGTTTCCTTGCTATCATCACATCTTCAAGGACATCTACAGTAGCACTCCCGCCCCCGCCTGCCTCATTTAAGAATCTCTGTGGGACTTGAAAATTTTGACCATGGAAACTTTGGTCCACAAAATTGGTAATTGTTAACTGTGGTAGTCATTTTTAAAAAGTGCCGAATATATTAGAAGTTTTACAAAATTTTGTTTTCATTGTGAAATTAAATGAATAAAAACCTAACCACAGTGCCTGGAAAACAGTAAAATTTCGCAATGTTATTCAGAATATTTATTATAAACTGCAAGTTAGCATGACTAATTTAAGCACTGTAGAATGAATAAACTTTTCTTCATGATAGTTTTTCTTTTCTTAAACATCTTAGGCATATTCAGATTTAATTCAAATGGGCCGTCTAAAACCAGACAATACAGACGTGGAGCCATATGTGGTAGATGGGCGTGTGTATCTTGCAGAAGTCTCCAATGGCCTTAAAAAGCACTATTACTGGACACCAACTTATGGAGAAGCTTGCAGCCTCTCATCTAATGCAGGTTTTAGTCTTGTACCAGTAGGTAAACAGCTATGAAAAACAGCTCTTAAATAATGTTCACGCATTTGTCTTACTAAGTTCCAGATTAATATTTTATTGCCTATTAAATTTCTTTCATAAATTAGAACAAGTTACTTTTGTCAAATATGTAAGAGAGATGATATAGTAAACTTTGTACAACTATCCATTATGAAAATCTGAGTAATTTTTAAAAGAAGTTTGACAAAGTAGAGACTAAGACTTTAACCCTGGAGAAAGAATCAAGGAACTAAACTATTTTTATAAAGAAAAATATAACCAAATGTAAAACACCACTGAAGGAAAGTCATTATATGTGTGCTAACTGAAAGTTGTCATGAAGTGGCCAAATGGTTTCAGGTGGCAGATTCTTAGGGAATTTCAAGAGGTTTAGGGGTTGAAGTAATTTTGTGTGTCTTATTTAGGTATTACAGATGGGTGTTGATACAATGTCACAGATACAGGCAAATGTACATAAACGTAAACATTTACAAATACATGTAAGTATCTTTCCAAACAAGTCAGTGCTGCCAGTGAGCTTTTTAAGATAGTGCTTTCTTTTGGAGGATGCCAGTAACATTTTAAATGATTTAATGGTAAATAATGACTGTTGCTTGTGGCCAATCTTGTTTTCAAATTAAAATTCCTATGAAGAGGCAATTGACACTATGATCCTTTGATCAGAGACCTATATTCACAAATTTATTAATTCACAAATATGAAGAGGCTGCTTAATATGAATGATTTATTACTGCTTAAGCCAGAGTATATACAAAAAGTATGTGAACAATTTTTAAAAGGTACTTTAAGTTGAGGTTCTGCAGTCTAAAAGTAAATAACAATCTATCTCTAAATGCTGAAAAAGGAGATGGAATAACAGTGGTGGTCAACTTTATAGTTATCGAAGTACTGACGTTCACTTAAAAGTATTGTGAATTCCTCAAATCATAGCAGTAGTCTAAAAATTTAACATAAAAAAAACCCCCAAATGTATCTGCCACTGCCCATTCTTTTAGTAGATCAAACAATTAAGGTAAATATCCCTTACTATTTCATTATTTTTAAAGTTTAACAGGTCTTTCTTTATATTGAGCACCTTTCCATGCTCCTTGGGAAGGGGGTGGCCACAAAGGGGGGTTGCTACAAAGGGGGGTGAGGATGGTGGTGGTGGTTATAAAATGGGAAGAACATTTGAGTAAATTGTACCCGGCATTATTTTCATTTAATGTTGTAGAGTCATTGAGCCAGAAAAGACCTAAATGCCTTAACAAATTCATTCTCATGCTTACAGAGATAAATTTGAATCATCTAGGAGAGATGGTTGCTATTGCCGAAAAACAAAATCTTAAAACATCTGTAACTGAAAAATATACACTCAGTAGTTCATTTTAGTAACAAAATGTGTGAAATGGACTTTAAGAGTATTTTTTTAAAAGATAAATATTGTTTATATATTGAACTACCATATCTGGTAATGGAATTTTAGATGTGATCTTTCATTGAAGCAAAAAAAAAAAAATACACACACACACACACACACACACACACACCACACTGAACATTTGCTGTCAATAAAGAGTCAGGATACATTTTGTGGTCTAAGCTGCAGAGACCACAGAATGTATCCTGACACACTGATTTTACTTGTTAATGATTGTACTCTGTTATTTTTATCAAACCTTACATGGCAATGTTCTCTACATTTCAAATCTTTTCTTTCCATTTTAAGATCTCGCCTTTGCAGATATAAAGACTAGTTTTTTTTCAAAGTTCCTTTACATTATTATATGCTGAGTATATCTGCAACTAAAATATCTGTATCTAAAAAGCTGTATGTTCTAGGAAAGTCAAAGTGTCTCTGTAATAATTAAAAATGCAATAGGAAGAGAATTTTTAATCAAATTTGAAAAACTGCTGAATTCAATGGATCCAATAAAACCATGCTATAGAAAACATTTTAAACAACTGCTTTTCCTAGCAAATAAAGATCCAATAAACTCAAGCTTCAATGACAATTAATATGACAAACTTTTTAAAAAAAGATTTTATTTATTTTTAGACAGAGGGGAAGGGAGGGAGAGAGGGAGAGAAACATCAGTGTGTGGTTGCCTCTTGTTTGCCCCCAAATGGGGACCTGGCCTGCAACCCAGACACGTTCCCTGACTGGGAATCGAACTGGTGGCCCTTTGGCTCTCAGGCCAGCACTCAATCCATTGAGCCACACCGGCCAGGGCTAATAGGATAGACTTCTCATACTTGAAAATCTGTCCAGAGTGTTAGCATAGTTTGTCAAACTACAGATATTAAATCAGTAAATCAGCATTTTTTAAAGTGTGGAGCATCAGAATCACCTGGGGCAAGTGTTTAA
This sequence comes from Mormoops blainvillei, assembly GCA_004026545.1. Classification (NCBI taxonomy): domain Eukaryota; kingdom Metazoa; phylum Chordata; class Mammalia; order Chiroptera; family Mormoopidae; genus Mormoops; species Mormoops blainvillei. The sequence goes on along the minus strand of PVJD01003476.1, from coordinate 39,032 downwards.
AATATAGATTATTAGAGTCAGACCTACTGAATCAAAATTTCTAGGCAGTCTGTGGAGTCTGTTATTTTCACAAGCCAATGTTCTCATTCTTCAAATTTTTGGTTAAAAAAAAAATATATATATATATATTTCCTTTAAATGGAATTATAGCAATCATATAGAAAAGTACAAAAATCTTAAGTGAACAGCTAGATGAATAATCACAAAACTAGCCCCCTATGTTAACCATGGCAGATAAAGATAGTAAATGCCACAAGCTTCCCTGAAGCGCCTCCAACGCTCTTCCACTGGACAGCCACTCTTACACCAGAGTAGTTTTGCCTGTTTTTGAATTTTATGTAAATAGAATCAAACAGTACTACGTTTGTATCTGACTTCTTTTGCTCAGCATTAGTGATTCATTTATATTGTTTAATGTAGTCCATCTTTTATAGTTTTGAAATACTCCATACTATGCTTGGTAGTAGAGGAATCTTCAGCCTTCTGGAAAGATGGCCTCTCAGCTAGGACACAGTCACATCAAAGTAAACCTTAGTGATGCCGTTTGCTTTTCCAGGCTTCTCTCTCTTCTGGTGTGCTATGGTGGGGTCCCACAAGTTTCCACATTCTCTCTCCCAAGAGGAGACTCGGGAGACAGAGTTGCAGAAGTCTCCAGAGTTCTCCACACTGAAGAGAGTCAAGGTGAGGCTAGTCTAGCCAAGAACTACTGGGGTTCTATCCAGGCTAGGAATAACCTGACCACATTTTATAAGCGATTGCCTAGTGTGTCAGAGGCCATTAAGATGCCCAGAGAATGGAAGAGCTGAAGACACTAACTTCCTTGACATCAGTGTGTCATGTAAGCCTCCTCCTCCACATATCTGGACACCATTTTGGAGAGAAGACAAAGGACAGAAACAAGATGACAATATTCCAAGAGTTTAAGCATTATTTAAAGATATTATAAGGCTAGGTTTTAAAGTGGTTAGAACTAAAAGTTAATTTTTTTCCTGATTTCCCACTGGTGGATGGTCAAGAGGAAGGGCATGGAAGTTCTGTATGAAAACTGTACATCCCCTGCACATGTGAACTGTAATGAGCAAATCTGCAACCATATGTGTAAGTTTCCTTCCATTTTCCTCTTAGCAATCCATTAAGATCCAGCTGACAGCCTCAAACCGCTGTTGCAAACTATTTTACGATCATTCTACAATGTTTCAAATTTATGCAAAACAGCAAGAAACAAAGTTGCTTATACTTTTTAGATTTTTGATAAAATGATCTTGTTTGTGCCACATGCTCTGCTTTTCAAACTAAATAGTATTCATTATGTCTTATCTACTGTGCAAACCATTATCTACCTGGCTTCTATCCCCAATTACCATTACTCAACCCAATGTTGTCTTGGGCATCCTATTTTTCTGTACCATGTGACCAATACAAAGCCGCTTTTGTCTTTGTGAAACTTGCACTGCCGTTTTTTCCTGTTAAACGCTTTCCATCTCCTTTTCTGTCTTTTCCTCATTCTTTAAATGCATTTCCCCAAGATTGTGTTCTCTTTTGTTCTTCTGTACTCTCTCCCAGGCCTGCCTTAATCATTTCTATCACAATAATTATTAGTCTTATGCTGCAAAATCTGTATCTCTAAGTTTTAACACCTCTCCTGAGTCTCAGACCCCATTTCCAACTGCTGCTAGATAGTTTCACATGGATACCTCACCACTAGTCAAATTCAATGCATCCAAAATAAAGTCTTCTCTTTCATAACTGTACTTTGCATCACCATTTCAATCACTAAGGATCAAAACTTAGGAGTCTAAATTGGGCTGTCTAATTGCAAAGAACAGAAACTGACTCAAGGCTGTTTAAGGAAAAGGAGATTTACTGTAAGGATATAACAGGCAAAAAAATCACTGGCATCCATGGACAAGGAAATGAAGCATAGCTGTGCCACCTCAAGAATGGGACTAAAAAACTGGAAGCCCAGGCCACTCCTTTCACAGGGCCTCACTTGTTTGGTTCTTCAAACCTGTGTTTTCCCCTTGCTTTGCTCTACAAATCAACTTTCTCTGCTTATTCAGTTTTCTTTAGACTTTGGCTTGCTTCACCAACTCTGGGCTACTTGTGAATGATCTTTTCATTTATGTGTATATATAAGAGCCTCAGAATTACATAGAAAGAACCTAATTAGCTCAGTTTGGCCTAAGAATTGTTTCTCCCTGGTAAGGTGTTCAGTCAGCCGTGATCAGTATGGAATCATGTGTTACAAATGTAGCTAACCCCTGCCCTTCATCAGTCAACTATAGTTCAGTGTGTGTGAGAACATGGGTTATAAACTTGACTACCCAGTCCCATTCTTTTAGCACAGGCTAAGGGTAGAGGACTATGCCAAGTAAGATGGTACAGGCATAGAGCTGGACATGTCTTAGATTTCTGTCTCCTCCCCATTTAATACCTCCTCTTTCTGCCTCAGTCAGAAGTGCGCAACTTGCTCCCATCAGCCGTCTCCTCTTATTTGGAGATTCAGGGGAGCAATGGCCCTTTCTCTGTCCATTCATCTCCCTTTGACTGCTCAACATTTCCTTTTTGGCCCTCCTCCCCTGTAGTACTCAACATCCTGACTTATTTAATTGCTACTTCTATCCAGGCTTGTCTTTCCCATTTGACTGTGAGCTTAAGGGTGGAGTATATCTTATTTATCTTTGTAGCTTTATGTATTATGATTTGACTAACTTTCCAGCATTTGAAATACTATACAGATATTTTAATCCAAACATCTGTTCACATCCATGGTGTTTTAGTCTATTCTTCTTGAAATTGAATATCCTATTTCTGGATGATTACTATATTTGTATAATTAATTCCTCAAACAAATATACCAAATCTTACTTGAATGAATGGGAGCAGGTTGTAGATGACAGAAAAATAAAACATATTATTGTCTCAAGAAATTAATATTCCAGTAAGTAAATCTCCACACTGTTCATAAATAATGAGTAAAAATGTAGAATTTACAGATATTGCATTAAAATACAATTTTTTACTTGGTGGTACTCCTAGCTAAGTTTTACACACTCAGTATCTCTGAAAAAGATGTAAAGTTATATCAAGAGCTTCATTTATAAATGCTTCCCAAAGGAAGAACAAATACATAGGATAATAGTTCTCAGTGTAGTATACATTAAAATAACCAGTGGGGCTTTGCCAGCATATATATGTCCCGAAGATTCAGTAGGCCTAAATTGGGGTGGGACTTGGATATCATTATTCTATAAATATATTTCTGATATGCATTAAATGTTAGAACTATTATTCTTGGATATTTAAAAACTTGAATACATGTCTTTATATGAGTATGTTTCAACTACTCATTTGCACAATTTCTACAGAATTAAAACATACGGAAAAGCAATAAACTATTGTTGCAATAGAACTGATAGAACTTTTGAAAAAAAAATTTTCTAAAATTTGTCTATCAAAATCCTCCTATGAAGTTAAACATAAAACAAGTACCATTTAAAACAGCTAAAAATCATTTATATATAATCTGTGGTTTCTTTTTGAAAAATCTAATCTCTAACAATAAAAAAAATCTACTACAAATATAAAACAAAATTTAGAAAATAATGTTTCTCAGTAAGATATTTAGCATCCCACTTTCAAAATGCTTAGTAATACTTAAATAATAGACCTTTCTCAGGACACTGCATTATAATATATTTAAAGATGAACTAAACTAAAATAAGTGTTAGAATGATACTAGGTACAACTAAAATACATGCATATTTAAAAAAACAGAATGGTATTATGAGAAGAATGATAAGGAAGTAAATTCAGTTTTTAATCTTTGTTTACCTGTCGTTCTAGAAGAGCATCAAGCCATCCCAATTTAAAATAAAATTATATAAGCAGCAGATAATGTGATGAAAAAAGTACAGCAAAGCAAGCACAGCCTCTCTAACTCAATAATACTAAAAATAATAAATTTGAAGGTTAATCTAAGCAAAGACAGAGTGCTAATTACAACATTAGAGGAAATTTGGTAATTTCTGCCCTCACAGAATTATGACATCACTGTAGTATTTTTAAAAAGAAAACTTGTTCATTAGATGATTGGGTTAATGAAGATGTCAATTAAATATAACCTCTCCATTTCAGCAGACTTCTTAAAAAGGCTAGTCTTTTTCTTTAAAATCTTTACATTCCAATAAATTCCTATTGAATGTAAGCCAGAATAGATTAGTTGAACATTTTATAACTGTGTAAATTGTATTTAGACCCAGTAATATTAACATGCATGCATAATTAGATTTCTTAAATAATTAAATACTATGTTTGATGGAAATATAAGGCAGTATTTCAAATTCTGTTCCATTAAGTCAATCCCACTGATGGCAGTTTATTGTGAAAATGCAGAGTGTCCTGTGAAATGGTGACAATTCCTACAGTTTACAAGAATTAAGTAGTTTTATGTCCTCTAGTTGGTTCCTATGACCAAGATCTCAGAGAAAATACAATTAAAGAAATCAATACCAGTAGAAAATACATTTAAGTTTATTACAGGTATAGTTTAAAACCAAAAACAAGCCACAACTAATGCATGGCAGAAATAAAATATGTCGTCATGGTGTTCAATCAGCAGTATAAGAACTGACTTGGTGAAAATGATAATTTAATGTCCAAAGATCAGGCAGTAAAATAAACCAATTATACAGGAAAAGTAGGATGGGAAGAGTGGTAGCAAACAGAGTAATACTGAATTTTCTATGTTTATTAGGAAGGAAAAGGGCTACTGGGAGGCTACAACCACCACCAAATGTTGTGGTTTATTATAAAATTTTAAATCTCAAAACTTATAGAACACTCAAATATAAAATGTTTAATAAACTGGCTTTCTGATAACTCAAATGTTTACTTAAAATTGAAGTTAATTTCTTAAATGTATATAATATAATGAATCATATTCAGAAGCCAAGTGATTTATGCATTAAGTTTATATTTAGAAAATTCTTTTTAGAATTTAATATTTTAAAAAGTGCATAACGAGGCTTATCAAAATTTTCCTCATCTTTCAGTAATCTAGAAACCTATTAAAACATAACCAGAGTCAAATTTTGAAACTGTCTTGTAACAAGGTAAAAACACCAAATATCTATTATAAACTTATTTTGAAAATGCAGTATCAGGTAACTCAAATCAAAAGTACTATTAGTTTTCTCCAGAATACTGAGTTCTAAAATGAACAAAAATTTATATACAGTTATCCAGCTTTTAAGAGAAACACTTCTTTTTGTTTCATTACAAAAGTTACCTCCAATGGATCCTATTAATAGAGAAACAGCACAATTCTTATTCAGTACCTAAATTTTCTTAGGCAGAAATATGAAATTTTATTTTTTCCCTCATATACGCATTTGTCTGTGGGGCTTAGTAACAGCAACACTGTTGGGCTGATACCATTGCAAATTTTGCTTAAATTTTGAGGGGAAGAAAAGTTTTAAATCCCATGGGTCAAACTGAATCATATAAACTGACAAATTCCACTTCAATACATGAAAGGCAATTCTAAAATGCAAAATTAAAATGGAGTTAAGGCAGCTCCAAAAGAAAATGAAACCTAACCACCCAAAATAGTGCTACTGTAGTACAATTCATTTCTTAAAAAGCTGCATGTGTAATCTAGACATAAAAGTCAAAACTCAAAACAGGCATTGCGGCTGTGATGCAGCATCAGGTGCTTTTACTTCAGTGAATGAATAATAATGGCAATTAATTCAAATAAATGGTAATTTAAGATGAGTATCTGCACCTTACCAGAGATGTTTGTTTACTACCAGAGATGTCTTAGCAATTCCATATTCCTCACAAAGTCAGTATAGCTGTTGTAAAAAAATCAACTGTGGTTCTGAATACCCATTCACAGTTGACCTCAACAATGTATCTGATGTAGGAGACTGATTATCTGTGACAGGCAGAAGCATGTGGTGGTCCTCAGTCCCAAGTGGAAGGGCTAGTGGTAAAGTCATATCAGAAGGTTTCACATCCAAAGTTTCTGATATAGGGCTTTTTTGTATGGAATCTTGTTCACTTAAGGGATGATCCTCTATACTAGAATCTAGAATTTTATCTGCCCCTGAAATGGAAGGGGAAAAAAAACTGTATTATCTTTACAAACAAAACAAAAACCCTTACCATTCCCAGAACTTGCATTTCAACCACTGTACTTTTACTCAGGCTACTTCTCTTTTGCCGAGTTGCCCTCATTATCCATACAAATCCAACAGGGACTTTAAGACTAGGTTCAAACACCAGCTCCACAGTAAAAATGGACTTAATTATTCTAGCCCAGGATGAGCTGTTTCATATCTATTTTATCACTCATTTTTCAATGTTTCATATACTGCCTTGTGACATCCTATCTCTCTTAGTGCTGTTTAATGCTCAACTTAGGTATGCCTTAATCCTCAACTAGACTAAAGTACCTAATAGTGCTGTACACACAATAAATACTCTATTTGTTCACTGACTCTATTAATGAATTGTTCATACTATTCTGTAAATTCAAGTTCAAAAGTATGGCATCTTCATATATTTTCAGAGGTGAGAAATTCTGCTCTACTCAAGGCAATACTTATCACACTGATTAAAGATACATTCTTTCTGCCTTCACATTTTCCACTAGCTTTACCACACTCCTGACAGTCCAAAGTCAAGATTTCAATCTCACTGTCCCCTCCAGATAAACTGCCTATTTGCTTTTGTAAAATTGTAACTCAGTTCCTGCAGAGTACTCTTCCGTACAGCCAGCCAAAAATACAGCCTACACTTTCTTGTCCCAATGACTCTTTTCACTGTTGCCTGGAATGAGCCCTTCCTTTCCCATTTCCATCCTCTGAACTCTTCTCTGTCCTGAAAGTTCCCTAGGACTAATCCTTTCCAATACCTCAGAAGTATTCAATCTCTTCTTCAGCACTTCTATGTCTATTGTAGCCTACATTTTATCTTACAATCATATTTATTTAGTATTCTGTCTCCCACACCAGACTCTTAAGTTCTTTGGAGATTAGACTATGCCTTATTCAACTTCATATACCTTGCAATTGTGTGTACTTCAGAGGCATTTAATAAATTTTTGTTGAATTAATGATTCAATGCAGTTTTCAGATGTAACTAAATAAATCCTTATGTTTATATTTACTATCAAAGACTATCATTTCTACTGCTAAAGAAGCTTGGTGTTTTGTTTCCAATCATAACAAAAAATGGTAAGCACAGTGAACCTTTTTCAAGTATTCATTTTAAGCAACAGACTTAAAATTTTGTAGTCTGGCTTTCTATTTTTATATAGCAGTTTGTAGTGCATATATATATAGATATCTATATATCAATATCTATATGTATATCGATATCTATATATCTATATCTATACCTATATCTGGATTAATCTGGATATATCTGGATTATATATCTGGATTAATGTTCATGATGGTCTTTTCTTCATATAACTACAGGAAACTAGGCAACCAAGATTCTAGTATGAAAAATAGTGATACATAGTTTGCTTATATATTTATTTTAAAATTATTCATAAATCAGATTTTTAAAGGAGAAAATATTTCAATATTATTTATGAGGTCAGTGTAAACTCAGAGTGCAAATTTATGAAGCTACTTTCCTTATATGTATCTACTTTTTTAAAAAAATCTAATTTTAACTGTTATAATATGCATCTCAGCATTTTAAGAGCACCATATGAGCGCACCAAATTTTTAAGAAACATAAGTATTTACCAGAATGAACTTTTGTTTTGTGCTTCTTTAAATTTTTAATATCCGTGTAAGAATTTCCACATAATTCACAGATAAATGGTCTTTCTCCTGAAAAACAAGTTAAAAGTTTAAAACCTCAGTATTTTAGAAGCTAAGACAATAATATCAATGTTTATGAACACAAGGCAAACTTACTACACTTTAAATTTAGTTTCAAATTACCATTTTAATCATGTGGTTCTAATATAGTGAAATAAAACTTCTATATACATAAGCACTCCTTTATTTAAACATCCTCATTTTAGGGAAAATTGAGAATTTTCATTAACAGAAATTTTAACCTAAAAAAAATAAACCACTCTAAAATAAAAAAAAAAAGAGGGCAAGCCCTCGTCTGGTAGCTCTATGGGTTAGAGTGTTGTTCTGCTACACCAAGGTTTCGGGTTTGATCCCTGCTCAGGACACACAAAAGAATCAACTATTGAGTGCATAAGTAAGTGGAACACCTAAATGATGTTTCTCCTTCCCTCCTTCTCTCTCAGATCAATCAACTAAAAAACAAATACTTATTCTTTTATTTCTATCTGATATTTAGTGAGTACAGTTATATGCCAGAGCCTGGCTAAGATATACAGTAGGGGGAGGAAGCATAATTATGTTTTCTGTTCTCAGGTAGCTTACAAATTATGAGAACAATCCTTTAAAAAACTAACAGAATGAAGTGCTACAAAACTGTAATTTTTTTGAAGAACTGTTTGATGCTTTATTATGCAAACCGAACAGCATGAGAATATAGAAGTTGCCAATAAATTTATTCAATGTCTCCTACGTGCTTACACTTTTCTAGGCAGGAATTATGAAGGATAATGTTTAAAAGAAAAAGTCAAACGAGCACATTTTCAAAGTGGTCTTTTTTCTTTACAACTGTTTTTACATTCAATATTTTCTGCATACTATTTACATACTACCTTAAACATGTCAATATTAAAATTTATTCCTAAAACTTGCATACTGAACACTGTTTAATAAGAAAATCTAACATTATCTTATTACTGATTGCTTTTCATTTCTTGGTATATCTGTGCAGTTAAATCCAAAGCATTTAAAAAAACTATTGATTATCTGGTGTATCTCTTAGAAAATTATATAATTCTCGACTAAATTTAATTCATACTCCTAACAACTAAAAAAATGAAATAAGCAAATGAAAAGTTGGTATTTATGCATTAAATATTACTATATAGATACCATAGAGTCCATAATGGTTTAAAAGTCAAGGTTTACATAAAAAGAAATTAGAGAGAACAAAAAATAATACGTTCCCCCTAAACACAGACCTGTATGGGATCGAAAGTGTTTGTTGAGCTCTCCTGAGGAAATAAAACTTTTCCCACAAATACCACATATGTATGGTTTTTCACCTAGATGGAAAATAAAAGATAGCGAAGTGGTGTACTATACCAATATAATATTTATCAATTATAATAATCTAAAGTAAGCTGTTCTAAAATATTATTTAAATTAAAACCTCTTTATATTGTATTTTTGAGGTACTTTCAGTGTGCTCCAACTGGAATGAATATTAGTAATTATTTTATATTGTTCATGTAACCTAATGCATTTCACATAATAAAACTTTATTTCTGCAAATGTCCTTCTAGTAAACTAGAATTGGGCAAGAAATTAGATTTTATATGATTAAAAACATGTAAATTCATCAATCCATATTTCAATTCTTGCACCTAATATATTATTAAGAGGAATAAAATTATTTAGAAAAGATCTATTAAAAACGTCCCCTACAAATAATCAAAATCTTTGAACAACAGAATTTGTCTGAAAACTGATACTTTGTATTTAAAGTATCTGTTTAATATGTAAATCTTAGAATATCTGTGTAGGAAAAGTTATAAAATCAATGTTGTACACCCAAACCCACGCCTACCCCTTAATTTCACTCTATAGTTTTATCCAAGGGAAATGAAAGTTCAAGAGGCTAAGGAGTTTTTCTAAGGTCATAAAATGTTTCAACTCAAGTTTATATATTGTCAAAATTATCTGATTTTAATGTATGTTACATGATAAAAATTTTCATTCACTGTATATTATTTTAAAAAGTGTTTTTATATATAATGTTTATTAGAAAATCATAAACATAAAAAGCTTCAAAAAGCACAAACACAACAGATATGTAACTACAGTCTGTAATCTACTTTCTGTAAAGGTTCATCTTCCCCTTTTATTTTATTTACAACTTTCCTTACTTTGAGTAGTCTCTGCATGTCAAATTCTTACCTGTATGTTTTCGAGAATGAGTGATAAGAGAACTAGAGACAGCAAATGCCTTCCCACAAGTATCACACACATAAGGCTTTTCTCCAGTATGCCTACGAACATGATAGGTCAGTGTGCTGGCTTGGGCAAATCTCTGTCCACACCTATCACAGACATATGGCTTCTCTCCACTATGCTTCCTATTAGTAAATACAGAGTCATATGTTAATAAGTAAAAACAATCTGGAGGTCAATTTATATAGCAAGCATTTTTCATACAATTTTCATACAGTATTTCATTTCATCTTAACAGACCAAGTTTGCTTTTATATGTATTTAAAACCAAGAATTTCAATGTTTTGATTGTTTTATCAGTTCTGAGACCAGTTCAAAAAGTTTTGCCATCATCTTTATACAGTTCTTAAGCGTGCCCCTAATTAATTGCTGGCAATTATTTTTGCTTGTCCATTCACTCACTCCTCAAAAGTTTTCTTTCCTCAAAACTCTAGCACTTCCTTACCCACCCTTACTGTTACCTGATTCCTTTGTTTCCTATTTCACTAAGAAAAATTCAAGCAATCAGAAGATTCCCACCATCACAATTCCCCACCTATAGACATCTGTACCTATACAGTTTGTTTTCCTCTCTCTTAACTCTGAGGGTGATACTTCATCTGAATATGACTACTCCCATTTGTATACCTAAGATACTATCTCCCTTTCCTACTCAGTATCACTCCTGCATTTTCCTCCATCCTACATCATCCATTTTTCCCATCCCATTGGATTGTAGCATACAAATATACTGATGTCTCCCACCTTAAAAAAGACACTTGACCTCACTTGTTCTTCCATTTCTTTGCCCCTGCTTAAAAACTTGTCTCCAGCTGCTCTATTTCATTTCTTCTCTACTAATCTATTCTCTGCTAGCCTCTACTAACACTGCTTTCATCAAAAGCACTGTTGACCTCTCATTTAGCAAAATCCAAGTCAATTCTGTTTTCTCTCAGACATCAGAATTTGAGAAAGCTGATCACTCCCTTCTGAAATCATTTTCTTCACTTGGATTCTGGGGCAGTCCACTCTTCTGGTTTTTCTTTCTTTCTTTTTTTTTTTTAAAGATTTTATTTATTTTATTTTTAGACAGAAAGGAAGGGAGAGAGCAAGACAGGGAGAGAAACATCAATGTGTGGTTGCCTCTCACGCGCCCCTTCCTGGGGACCTGGCCCACAACCCAGGTATGTGCCCTGACTGGGGGATCGACCCGGTGACCCTTTGGTTTGCAGGCCGATGCTCAGTCATCGGAGCTACACCAGCCAGGGCTGGTTTTTCTCTTATATTTGCTGTTCCTTCCTAGTTACCTTTGCTGGTTCTTGCCCGTCTTCCAGAACTCTTAGAATGTCTCATGACTTCAGTTCCTTTGATCCCCTTTCTATCTACACTCATTCTCTTGGTGACCTCATCCAGTGTTTGGCAATAATTTATATATTGTCAAAATTATATAAAAAAGATAATTTTGACAATATATAAAGCTACTATAAATAGATAATAGCTTTAAATACTATCTATTGGGTTGGCCAAAAAGCACATACAGTTTTTTCTGTAATATAAAAGGCACATTTGTCATTTTCACCATTAACTTTATTTATTTGGATATTTTGAGTACGTTGGCTATCTCCTGCATGGTAGAGCTTTGTTCTCAATTAATGCCTCAGTTTGATCACAGTCAACTTCAGCTGGCCTACCAGACTGTGAAGCATCATCCAGCAAGAAACCTCTAGCACAAAACTTCACAAACTACATTTGACACGTTCAATCAGTCACAGCACCTTCTCCATACACTGCACAATTTTTTTTTTGCGTTTCAGTTGCATTTTTACCTTTCTTGAAATAATAAAGCATAATACGATGAAAATGTTATTTTTTTCCATCTTCCATATTAAAATGGCTGCATAAAAATTCATCAATTTTGATTTTTTTAAAAAACGCACACTGATATGACAGCTGTCACAATACAATCTAACAAAATTGTTTCAAATGAAGTTAAAGACATTAAGAGCTACTAAAGCCATCATACGGAAAATAACCAGACTTTTTGGTCAGCCCAAGATATGCTGATGACTCCTAAATGTGTATCTTTAGATCAAACCAGTCCCCTGAATTTCAGACTTAAATAACCAACTGTCTACTATGTATCTCCATTTAGATGTCTAATAGTCATCTAAAATTTAACATGTTCAGAGCTCTACTCAAAAAACTTCTGGTACTCCCGCTTAAGCTGTTCTATATACAAGTTTTCTTCCTTTCAATTAATGGTAATTCCATCTTTTCAGGTGGTCAGGCTCAAAATGTCAAAATCATCTTGGATCAGTCCTCCCTCCCTTCCTTTCTTTTATACCCCACATCCAATCTGCAGCAAATTCTGTTCTGTCCTATATTTGTAACCATATCCTGAATCTGACTGCTACTTACCCTTTCCATCGCTACCACTCTTAACGGAACCAACATCAGTTTCACTTGGGTTTCACCCAGAGCTTCCTAACTGCTAAATTTGCTTCCACTCTTGCAACCCTATAATCTTTTCCAAATGTAGCAGCCAGAGGGATCCTCTTAAAAGTCCGGCAACATCACATCACTTATTTCTCAATCTCAAGAATAAAAGCTTTAAAATGGCCTATAAAACCTTACACCATCTGGATGCCTTATTACCATTCTGATCTTATATCACTCCCTCACTTATTTTCCTCAAGCCACCACATCTTATGGTTGGTTCCTCGACTGTGCTAAGAATATTGTATGGTGGAACCACAATTAGAATGCCACTATCCTGATTATCTAATACAGTAAAGTCTATTCGTAAGACTATTGTGAATGACAAACTCAAAGATCAAACAACATATTTTGTTTTTTGTTTTTTACCTTGCGTGAATCTTGAGATTGCTAGAAGTTGCAAATTGTAAATTGCATACATCACATTTATAGGGTTTTTCCTCACCATGATGCATGCGACTATGGAAGACTAGCTGGCATTTCTGAGCAAATCCTTTATCACACAATTCACATTTGTATGGCTTCTCACCTAAAAAAAGAAGTAAATACAATCTATAGTTACAAAGGAATATTTTGTTTTAGTTGCATAAGTCATATAAACTTTAAAGAGTCCATCAACAGTACTCATTTCAATATTCTGAAAATGTTAATTGCAAGAAATAAAAAAGCAAATAGGATCTCTTCTTTCAGATTAACTATTAAAAACAGGAATAAAGTTTAAAAATTAGTTTTTTAATTCATAATAGTAAGAAGTGATCAATTAGAGAAATACATATTGCAACTTAAAAGGTACAAATCTAAGTGTACCAATAGGCAAATGTAGAAGCCGAGGAAGGAATCTTGTGTGATGCCAATAAATGTTCAGAAGTTGACAAAGTCTAGGAAGCAGGTGGTGAGATGTGTTGGCAAAATCTGAGAATTGGCCTGAGCTGTAACTACTTTTTCTCAGTACCGGTTTTAGTATCTTTGTGTTAAATACTTAGTAAGCTAGACCCAAATTTATGTTTAACTAACTAAGGGGGAAAGAGCTCATGTATTAGGACTATAGGATATCAGTTACAATAATATAAATAGCCACTAAATACTTGCTCACGATTGTAAAGAAATTTTCCACAGTTTAACATGATAAATACTTTTATGCATACAAGTATATATTGAATTTGGCCACTGTATATTAATACATTCTCTGTAAAAAGTATCATTTCAGTCATAGTATAAAAACAGTTATATCTCCTACAAACCAGTCTTACCTGTGTGAGTTCTTACATGCGTTTTCAGCTGGTTACACTGGGTAAATGCCTTTCCACACAAGTGGCAAACATAAGGTTTGACTCCTTTATGTATTCTCATATGCCTTCTCAAGCTGCTGGCTTCTGAAAACATTTTCCCACATGTATTACACATTGGCTTGGCCTTGGAATACCTCTGATCCAGCTCTTCCCCAGAGCTCTCCAGTTCATAAGTGTTCTTGACACTGGCTATGTTAGACATAGAGTGTTCTTTCAGAGCACAATTTGGCTGTGATTTTCCACGTTTCCGTTTCACTGTAACAGTCTGCACAATATCTTGTGCTGGAAAAGTATTTTCCACAACTGATGTCAGCTCGAGTTCTGAATTATCATTTCTTTGTGCAACCTGTTCTATTACAGGTGTGGACAATTTATTTGCATCTAGAAATAATTCAACAGATGCATTCTCTAAAATGTTGCTGGGATATTGCACTCTTTTATTTTGCCCTGTTTTCTGGGAGTTGAAAGCCTTCTTTTTCTTTTTAGTTTGAGACGACTTCTTTGCTAAAGCCCCTTGTTTAGGATTTGCCTGAACTAAATCTGTAGACACTTCTGATTTCTCCCGACTGTTATAATCTCGTAGAGTAAGAAGACAAGTCTGTTGATTCAATTCAATGTTTCCGGTAATACTAGATATCTCTGTAGAAGAGGGATTAGCAATAAAAGCAAAATCTTCCATCTTTATTTTACATTTAGTGACCACCTCTTCCACCTTGAGATAGTCAGCAGCCTGATGAATTTCTTTAACATTCCAACTGTAAAGAAACAAGGTTAAATGACAATATTCTGATCAAAGAAAAACTGTTTTAGTAACAGAGCTGCACATATATTTCAACGTCTTTAAAGACCTAATGAAGCAGAATGATGAGAAAGGTGTAACTAAAAGAAGAAATCTACAGAATTCATTCATTTGCTCAGAGTAATGTTTAAGCAAAATTCTCTAGCTTTAGGGAATTTGAAAAGTTGAAAAATAATGGTTATTCATAGCTATCTAAGTGCCACTACAGAAAAATAAAATGTTAAAATTTTTCTGTTTTAAATAACACTTGGAACATAAAAGTAGCTGTTGGCAACTTACTGCCTCCTCCCATTCACCCTGAGCCCTCTTCAGATTGCAACCAACTTTTCTGAACAGACAACGGGAAAAGTCTTAAAAAACCTGTCTTCCTCCGCTTTCCTCCCTGTGAAAGGTACATTAACAGTACTTTTCAAATGTTCCTATGCATGTGAATCACCAAGGGATCTTGTTAAATGTAGATTCAGATCCAAAAGGTCTGTGGTGGGGCCTCAGTGTCTGCATTTCTAACACCCTGGTGATGCCGATGCTGCTAGTCTGCTGATCGTACTTGGAGGAACAGGTTTTAGAATGTGCTCCTTCTCTTGTAACCCTTCTACTTTGTGTGTGTGTATGAGATACCAAGCTAAGTTAGCTAGAGAATTTGTCATATTAGAATTACATAGAAACACTTAAGTCACCTTGTTCAACGTCCCAGTCAATATTTATTGAGCACCCACCATGTGTGGAACTAAGAGGGATATTAAAAATTATCAAATAGCGCCCTGGCTGGTGTAGCTTAATGGACTGAGTGTTGGCCTGGGAAGCAAAGGGTTGCCAGTTTGATTCAGGCAACCGATTCAGGGCACATGCCTGGGTTGTGGGCCAGGTCCCCAGTAGGGGGCATGCGAGAGGCAACCACACACTGATGTTTCTCTCCCTCTCTTTCTCCCTTCCTGTCTAAAAATACATAAAATTTTAATAAAAAAGAAAAAATATATCAAATAGCCCCTGCCCTCCAGAAGTTTACAATGTAGTGAAAGGTTGTTTGATTACTCTAGTACTGGCTTCAATTTTCTCAACTATAAAATCAAAATTGAGTTGGTATTAACACTAAAAATGTGACCCTTTTAATTATTTGAGGGGACACACACACACAGACACACACATACTCCTCCCTGAAGTAACTCTTCTACTTGCCATTTTCTCCAAGTATTATTTAATTCTCCAGGAAAAAAAATAACTCTTTTCCCTATTCATTATGTGTATGAGCCAGAAAAGGGTTTTAGTCATAGCTAATAATATAAATATAGCACTATTAATACAGCTTTTTTAAAGAAGTAAAATTTGAAATGAAATAAAAATAACTAGTGTCATGAACCTCTCAGGTCATGAGAGGTTCAAATATACGTAATACAGCGTCTACAAATCTCACCCATATTCTCATAATCTAATTAAACCTGATTTGCCTCAAGTTTCCTCTTTTTAAATTTAGCATTACAACACGTTTAAAAAATGCTTTATTATACACATAATCATTTTTTCAGCTGATTATTGACTAGATTTATAGGTTACTTTGTAAACCTAATTACCAGTTTAAGGAATATTTAATTCTCTGGGAAATTCCATTCCAAGTTCCTAAACATACTACAAATACAGTTTTGGAACATAATCTGCTTGCAAACTGAGTCTTTCCTATAGATAAGAAAACATTACTTAAGAGCTTCTTTTGTTATTGTCCTTGGCTATAATTTTGAAATATATATATATAATCAATGATCTTTGGAATCAAGTTACAATAAATCAGAGACACCACTAGAATGAAAGCAAAATTTACTCTATCACTTTTTATACTTTGGTCTCATACTATAATTGTGCTCAGCACTCCATAAAATGAACCACCAAACAGATGACAAGGTCAGATAGTCTTTAAGACCAATATGAACTAACATTGAGTCACACACTAAAACATTTCATACAAATTATTTATCCATTTCATAGACAGCCTATAATCTCAGTTACAATTAAGAAAACCAGTATTTGTTTATGCCAGTAATTGATGTGGTCTTGTTTACAAGCATGAAGTTACAGTGCTTGAAAATTTGCTTTTACCTTTTGAACGGTAACTGAAAGTTATTTAATTACATATTGCAGGTATCTCTCTAAATGCTTTATATGAGAAGTTTAACCAAGGATATGCCTACAAAATCTATTATAATCCCCATTTTACATACAAATGAAGGATCAGAGGTCAAAAAATATTACGCAACTTTTCCAAGATAACAGTGTTAAAACTAAAATTTGACCAAGGTAATCTGGCTTCTGAGTCCACTTAATTTTCTGTTATTTACTAAATTACACAGACTTTCTATTCTTGGTAAAGTCTTCTCTTACATTTGCAGCTGGGCTCAAACAATTAACTCCCCAGGAAAGATATATACCAAAAAAGACTGAGCAAAACATCGGTCTCTTCTCCACAAGGGCTCTTTGCTTGAAAGTGCAAAGTCTGACACTCTTCAGATCAACTCAGTTAACTGTCCTGGCAAAGTTAATTGAGAAAGGGAAAACACTAAAGAGCAAACAAAATTCACTGGTTTTGTGGTTATTTTATATTAAATATTTTGAATTTTTTTTTTGTGCTTGGAAAGAGAGGGAAACACGAATGTGTGGTTGCCTTGCACGCACCCCCCATAGCGGACCTGGTCCTCAACCCAGGCATGTGCCCTGACCTGGACTCAAACTGACGACCCTTTGATTTGCAGGCTGGCGCTCAATCCACTGAGCCACACCGGCCAGGGCATATTTTGAATTTTTAATCACAGGTACTTCTATAGTCAACTACTCAGTAAATTTAAATAACTTATGATGAGATTAATCTATGACACTGCTCTGTTCCTTTATTCAACTTATACAGAACTGACTCAAAGATTTCAGTATACCAATATTTAAAAAATAATTCCAAAACAGCAAGAATGTTTCTTTTTCAAAAGTATTAAGAAACATCATGATTCTAACTTTTTAAAGAGGTATATTTCCATGATAAGCTGCAATGTAAAAGGGGAGGATTTTGCTTAATGTGTATGTGCACATATCTATAGAGATCATCTGGAAAAAAATGAAAAACTATTGTACAAAATGTTAATAGTGGTTATCAGTGGGTGGAGAATTTCAAGTGTTTCATATTTTTTTCCTAATTTTTCTCCAAGAAATGTGGAATTAAAGGGGAAGAGGGTGGAGAAGAGAAAATCAAGGAAACTAATGTGCACTGGGAGATGGGCCTTCAAATAAATCCTTAATCTTCACAGTTTTACACCAAGGTAGTTATTACCATCTCATTTTTACAGATGGGAAAACTGAGGCCCAGAGAGCTTGCATCTTGCTCAGACACATAGTGAATGACAGGCAAGACCTAATTCTAAGGCCCATAATCTTTCTATGTCAGAAGATTATGATCTATTCATGTTCACACTTTCATAAGAGATGAAGGGAAGAAGACAAGAGTAATATGAATTCTCTTTCCTTTAATCTGCTTCACCTTTCCCCCACAAACTAATAAATGCATTGGTATTGAGCTAATTATATAGATCATTATGTATGGGGGACACACAGTGCCTGTGTTATCAAAGTCCTCAGTACTTCTTGTTAGTGCAGTGACAGCATTCAGCATACTGGACAACCATTTCAGCACCTTGGACCTGATTTAAGTCTTAATATTGCTAACTTTACAGAGATAACAGGACTCACTGCCATTTATACTCCAATGAAGTTATTTTCCTGAATCGAGATCAGGAAGAGATCCTACACATTGCTATTTATAGTTGGAAATGGGAGCACCATTAAATGAACACAAAGGATCTTCTTTCTCTATTTACACTCCTTCACCCCAAACGCCTTAAGAAATAGGGGACAGAAAGTGAGGGAAAGATAAGACCAAAGAAGACAAAGACCAAAAAGCAAGGGGAAACTAGAATTTACTTAGAATTCATTGTGTTTGGTCTTCAAGTTTACGTAACTGAAATCATAGGCTTTGCTTCAGTAGGTAAATCAAATGTGTGAGAAACAAGGCTTTAATCGTATTAACATCTGTGGTTTTTGTGCTTAAAAATGTAGTCTGTTCATCAAAATCAGTGATAAATTGACTTTTTAAAAAACCCAGAAAACAACATTACACACATCACTATTTAAAGATTCGGAGTTCAGGGACTGAATGTAAAAAACACAAATCTACTTTAGCTCTTAAGACTATTAGCTTTTACAAATGAAATAAAATGTGTACTTTACCTGTCAAGGTTTAAAGTTCCCGTGTATATAAACTCCAACAGTTTCTTAAATCCATCTGCCTTCACCTGACTCTGATCAAGAAAGACATTGTTCTCAGAAGTGCTTCTGTAGATTGCACCAAAATACTCACTAAACGAGGCAAGCACATTCCTATGAGCTTTAAACTGGAATTCCCCAATCACTATGGTGCAGTCGCAAAGAAAACCTGCTTCCCGTTGCTTGTTCAGTCTCTCTAAAAGGTGCTCACAGTGGTGCGAATACTGCATTTTGATATCTGAATGGAATTTTACCCTTGTTCTAAAAGACAAAAAGAAATAGTAAATCAGCAATCCTAAATTTCCATCAAACGATTCACCCAAGCAACTGGTAACGGGAGAAGGGACACAGGACATTAACAGGAACAAGAATAATGTCAGTTCTCATTTTATCACCCCACCAGAAAATTCTTATCAAACAGATAATGGTCAAAAATGGTGAAAGGTTAAGTTCTATCTTTGTTTCATCTTGGCCAACTAACACAGTACTTTGGAC
This sequence comes from Mormoops blainvillei, assembly GCA_004026545.1. Taxonomy (NCBI): domain Eukaryota; kingdom Metazoa; phylum Chordata; class Mammalia; order Chiroptera; family Mormoopidae; genus Mormoops; species Mormoops blainvillei. The sequence continues at coordinate 19,584 of PVJD01003476.1, read as the reverse complement.
ACATCACCAAATGACAATGAGTGAAAAAATACTTCCACAAGCTGGAAAAAAAAGGACCACAAAATTTCTTGATTTTGCACCAGTTGAAACTTCAGATTTTCAAGCTCAGCAAGCATATATATATTAAGAAAAATTGACCATTAAGAAATGATTCCATGGGACAGATGAGGAAAAGACACGGTACGAGTTCTTTAAAATTGCCCTCAAGTCACCGAAACCTGTTATGGTTTCACGGTGCACAAAGTTGCTTCAAAACGCTAGGCGCTTGTCCAGGAGGTGGGGAATGAGCAAGGCCAAGACTTGTCAAAGATTCCGTCGCTCTCCGGAAAGAGGCCACACCCCTTTACTTCCCCCCCATCTCCACTCAAGGTGGCATCGTAGATTGACAACGAAAGCCGATTTCTCTCGGCTTCTGCTGCCCTGCCCTTCGCCCAGCTTCCACTCCCCCAAATTCCCACAGCAAAGGTAGTAACCGAGGCCAACACAGGGCTGCCTCGCCCAAGCTTTCCACATTAACAATTTCGTCCCTACTTGAGCTCGAACTCCAAGGTGCCCGCCCCCCAGTGGCCCAGGGTCTGAAGAGCACAGGGGATGGTGGGCTGGGGGCGAAGACAGAACTCACCTATAGCAAACCAAGCGGCAACAATGTTTCTTCACTCTCTGTCCGCCATCTTGGGAGGACGTCACCACGCTTCGCTCCGCCTCTCTCTCTTCTTCCTCCATGGTAACGTCACATCCGGCTCCAAGCGTCCCTTGTCAATACTGGAGGCTCTAGGACCGTGGAGGTCTAATACCCGCCTGGGGTGAAGTGGCTGGCCCACAAACACACATACACACACGGACACGCACACGCACACACGCACACCCCTTACATGCCAGGGCCCCAAAATAGCGAGCGTCAAAGATAAGGGACTTCAGGGCTCACTCATAGCGCCCCGCCTGTCCTCCTTATTCTCAGCATTTTGGTCGGCTGGCACGCGGTGTCTCGCGCTCTGCCCGAATTTGGCCCGAGGCCTGCCAGACCTGCACCGCAGGCCTCTCCAGGAGCCATACTGCGCACGGCATGCTGGGGCTTGTAGTTGCTCGTCTTCTCCCATCATCCTTCCCTTATGAACAACTGCTTTGTGTACGGCCGTGGGGAATTTTTGAGCTGAGACTGATCAACCCTTCTCAGTTTACGTACCCGAAAGCTCTTGGGACCTCCTGGGTTTTGTTTGCATCGGCCAACTGTAGCCCAGTTTCCAGGATACCCTTACCTGGAGACAGAAGTCTGATGCACGAAAGCTGAGCAAAGCAGTAGGGCACAGTAGGCATGCGCAACGTTTAGAGGAAGGTGGGCGTTATACCGGAAAGGGTTCTGAGTCGGGGCTAGGAACATTTTAATACAATTATTTACATCGAATTCAGATTTTGTATAGTGGGGGAAAGGGAAGCCAATTTGCATAATATACACGAAGAGCAGAAACAGTAAGATCAGTCATGTTATGTTAAGGCGGATCTTCTCGCGTACCCGCGGACATCATAAATCTCAGAAAAACCAAAACTTCAGAATTGTTAATTGTTAAAAATTGTGTCAGAGCTATAGGAAAGGTACTCGCAACTTTATTTTAAAAGACAATCTCAACTTGAGTTTATTCGTTTCTTCTCTCCAAGATTTTTCCAACCAGATTCGGTTTTCTGTTTTTATAATTATTTCTGTCTACTAAGAATCATATTTGTGCATAAAACCACAACTGCTATGTTTATAAGGAAAAAAAATTGAGGCTGGTTCTTGATTTTGTTAGTGAACTCAGGGGGTTGGCCGCTTGGGGTGCTATATTAAAAAACGAAATGGTTGTTGCATTTTAGTTTTATTTACTTCTAACAAATAAAAAAGACGGGATTCATATCCAAAGCTCTGTCTCCCAGAAGGGCGGTTTCCATTGCTTGTATACACTATCTGGTCAATTGCACGCTGATTTCTTCTTTGCCCTCGGCTACACTTACTTTAGATGAGTTCCTGTCAAGCTCATCCTGTTTACAGCTGGTATATAAAACATTATGCTACATTTTAACATTTAGTAGGAATGACCCAGACCTTGAGACCTTTTTCTGAGTATACTTTTCTTTCTGATTCCGCTTTAATTTTTGTTGGAACGCTTCTTGATGATTAATTCAGAAATATTTATGAGTCTTGCCTAGGTGTCCGGCATGACAATTTGTATATAAAATACGAATAAAGCGTGGTCTCTGGCATTGAGAAAAATCTAGTCTTAGGAGGAAAGCTAATGGAAAACCAAGTGACAAAATACAAAGAGGGTTCAGGAAGCGACAGGGCTAAGGCAGTTTTCACACGATCTCCCTTTCTATTCTAAGCTGTACATTATTTTCCGAGCATCAGATTGTGAGTTGAATTAAAAAAAGAAAAAATTAGGTCCCCTTGCACATGCCGTGCCCTCTGAACGAGTCACCGGTATTTAAAAGAGAAGCTTTGTTTCCGCCCGGTTTCGAACCGGGGACCTTTCGCGTGTTAGGCGAACGTGATAACCACTACACTACGGAAACTTAGCTGGGACTTGGGGTTCAGAAAGTCCTAGATATAAGTATGGTAACTTGTGATTCATTTACTCTTAAAATTGATAGCATTAATGTAACTTTTACCAGAAAGAAAATAATAAAACGGGAAAAAAGAAAATAGCCATATGTCCAACTGAATCGTGCTAGTTCAAAAGCTGGAATTTGCGTCACTTTTAAAATACTTTATTTTTAAGCCTCCACCTACCCACCCGCTAGTTGTCCGTCTTGTGAGCACACCTCCTTCTGTGGGAAAGAAGTGGTTATTGCCTATGTTTTCCCTGCGTCGGGCTGCTCAGAGTGCGGGCGAGTGTCTGGGCTTTGCTGGCCTGGAAGGGTGCGCCCTCCCGGAACGCTCCACTCCCTGATTCCGCAACGGCCCGCATCACCAAGCCCCAAAGCAGGGATTTAGCCCTTGAGAAAGCAGCTCTTCCAAGCCGCTAGTGGAGGGACGTGTAAATAGCTTTTGAATCACCTTCCCTGCTTCTGTAGACCAGAGATTCTAAGTTGCATACTTATTTTAAAATCCTCTTTAGGGTGTACAAAATTGAGAGGGGAAAAATCAGACACCAAGGTGCCGTTTCTGGCACACTATGTTTCTAAGCCTGAGCTTCATGTGACTTAAGGAATATTACTTTACCTGCAAACAGAGAGACACATCCTTAGGTTTAAAAATCCAGAATTTTTAGGAATAAGAATTAGTTTCCATATTACCCCGGGATATAACCTAATGAGACTGCTCAAATAAATAAATAAATAAATACTGAGATTCTACATTTTGGTTTTGAGTACAGTATGCTTACAAACGCAGGAAAGAAACACAGCCAACTATTGCCCGGTATATAGAAACAGTTTTTAAAAAAAATTAAACTCACTTTAAATACTAGCATTTTTTGCCCCTTCTCTTTTCAGAAATTGACAAGGTTTCAAAAGCAGGGACCTACCTACCTCCTGTGCTGGGACAACTTTCTCTTATCTAAGCTCTCCATCTTTTCCCATTTTAACAGTGTATTCCAGAGCTTTCCCCAGACCCCTGAATCGACACATATTAACCAAAATTCAATGGCTTGGGGAAATAAAACTGTTTTTATAGCTCATTGAGGTATTAGATAAAGTCACTTGTGAAGGGTTAGACGGGATCTTTGGGGAGGAAAATCGGGTTTTCCTGATAACGGTATTCCGGGATTCCAGAGGTTAGGCAATGAAGCCACCGTGAGCCCCCACTGCGAACAGTAGTTTGAAGCGCACTGTGAGTCGGGAGAGTCTATAGGCCCGGGCGCTCAGGGCCTTTGCCCGGGCCTTTGTGACGCGGCGTCCCAGGCCTTCTGCTCCCGCGCATCACCGGGACTTCGTGAGGCCGCGTAGGGGCTGCGCCCCGCGCTTAACGTCCTCTCGGCTCTTCCCGCAGCCAGGCAGGAGGAGCGGCCGGGCGACCGGCGGCGGCGCTGGCGTGGGCAGCATGAGCAGCTACCAGCTTCCGGTGGTGATCGACAACGGCTCGGGAGTGATTAAGGCCGGCCTGGCTGGATCCCGGGAGCCTCAGTTTATCTACCCGAACATTATCGGCCGCGCCAAAGGCCAGGCCAGGGCGGCTGAGGGCGCGCTGGAGCTGTGCGTGGGTGACCAAGCGCAGGACAGGAGAAACTCGCTGTTCATCAGGTACGGTCTTTTTCTGACTGGCAGAACCCACGAGGAGGGGAAGGAGCGAGAGCCCTGCTGAGAGGCGTTAGAGTGAGAGAAAAGGTAAGGAGGCTAGGAGAGTCTCAGCCAACCTGCGTTATTGCAAATGCGTAGGTCTCGAATCTCCGAGGATACCGATCATTTAATGAGCGAGTATTACTTGCTCGCTGTATGTATACAAATGTACCCAAACGTATAAAGTTATCATTCCTAAAATACAAAATTATTTAAGGATTTTAATTCATGGTACCTTTGTCATTTGGATAATTTTCTTCAATTAACTGTTATGAGAAGATGTTTACCCCCGTCCCGCCCGCCCCGACAACTATTTTAAGTTACAACGGGTCTTCCAAAGTGCCTAGGGAGAATGGAAAGCAATAGAGATTGCAGAGGAAGGTAGTTGTACTTTTGCTGGTAGTTACCTTCTCTGAGAGGCTCTGGCAGTCACTGCGCATATAGGGATATTGGTGATAAATGTGGGGATTAATCCAGGTTTGAAGGGTAGAAACTGCCATTTATGCTATTCTTCTTCCTACAGCTACCCAGTGGAGCGTGGTCTCATTACTTCCTGGGGGGACATGGAGATCACATGGAAGCATATCTATGACCATAACCTGAAGCTAAAGCCCTGTGATGTTCCAGTCTTGATTACTGAGCCAGCACTGAACCCACTGGCCAACCGACAACAGATCACTGAAGTGTTTTTTGAGCATCTGGGGGTTCCTGCCTTCTATATGTCCATCCAGGGGGTGCTGGCTCTCTTTGCTGCTGGCTTCACAACTGGCTTTGTGATGAGTTCAGGTGCTGGAATTACCCAGTGTGTGCCCATTTTTGAAGGTTACTGTCTGCCTCATGGTGTCCAGCAGCTACATCTAGCTGGCCTTGACCTCATCCACTACCTCACGATGCTGCTGAAGGACCGTGGCATCATACTGCTTAGTGCTGCAGACAGAAAGATTGTGACGGACATTAAGGAAACCTCTTGTTATGTGGCAATGAACTATGAAGAGGAAATGGCCAAGAAGCCTAGTACTATAGAGAAAGTTTACCAACTACCTGATGGGAAGATGATCAAACTCCATGACCAGCTCTTTCAATGTCCAGAGGCCCTCTTCTGTCCATCTCTCATGAACCTTGAGACTCCTGGCATTGATAAGATGTGCTTCAGCAGCATAATGAAATGTGATTCGGATTTGAGGAATTCCTTTTTCTCCAATATTATCCTTGCTGGGGGATCAACCTTGTTCCCTGGTTTAGACAAGCGGCTAGTTAAAGATATAGCAAATGTGGCACCTGCCAACACCGCTGTGCAAGTTATAGCTCCCCCAGAAAGGAAAATATCGGTATGGATGGGAGGCTCAATTCTTGCTTCCCTGTCTGCCTTCCAGGACATGTGGATCACTGCTGCAGAATTTAAAGAAGTTGGTCCCAACATAGTACACCAAAGATGCTTCTAAATACAGATAAAATGGCTACAAGAAAATGTTTTGAGTGTGTGGGACAGAAAACTTTGGATATAATGTTTCTGGGAGAACAGAAATTTCAATGATCAGAGTGTCCATGTTTCTGTTGCATTTCTATAATGGGGGAAAATAATGGTGAAGCAGTAAACAACAGATGTTTATTGAATGGGACCAAGTTAAATGCTAGAGGAAACTTTTTTTAAACATTTTTATTTATTCATCTGGGGGAGGGGCATCGATTTTTTGTTCCATTTATTGATGCATTCATCGGTTGAGTCTTGTATGTGCCCTGAAGGGGAATCAAACCCCAAACCTTGGCGTATGAGGATGATGCTCTAACCAATTGAGCTACCCAGCCAGGGCTTGGAAATAATTATTCTTGACTTTGGAGATCTTATGTTTCCCTTGGAGAGAGAGCAATTTGTGACATGACATGCTATATGCTAAATGAATGACATAGGTTTAAGTTCGATGAAGCTTCAGGGAAGAAGGTTGCTATGAGAAAAGATTTCATAGCAGAGGTATGCCATCATGGATGGGGTGGCATTAGGATGGATAGGGAGGGAGGAGAAGAGGGCAGATATCCAGAAAAGCATAATGGAAATGAGCAAGGTGCTAGAGATGAAAACAAAGCAAGCACATTCAAGGCGTGTTCAATGGAATGGTTTTGTTACAATGAAGAAAGGTCGTATGGAGCAGACTAAGAGCAATGCTAGGAAGGTATAGTGAAACCAGGGACTGGAAGGCTTTGTGTTAAGTGTTCTATAAGCAAAGGGTAACAAAAACTTAAAAGCTGAAGACATAAGAAAATTAGATGAATGTGGCAATAATTTGGAGGATAAATTGTACTGGAGGGCCCTGGGGATTTGATGATTAAGTTAAAAACTAGAGATAAAGTAATTAAGTCTTATACTCAAGATTATAGCCAGTAGGAATTAAAAAAGAAGAAATTATGAAAAATGGACAAGTCTTGGTGCCTAATTAGATAGGTCTGAAGGGGAAAAGAAACGTCTGAAATGACCTGTGTAGTGGAAAGAATGATGGCTGTATCGACATACAGTATTTCATATCTCTTCTATGCAAATCACTACTAAATCTTGAGTCAGATTGTGTCCCAAGGAAGCCAGCAGTCTAGTATAACAGGAGAATCCATACCTTAATTATAATACTACAAGATAGGAAGTGATTTGGTGTCCTAAGAGAAATATAAAATGCTCTGGGGTTTCATAGAAGGGAAAAATACCTTGAGGGCTCAAGGAAGACTCTCTGGTAGATTTGGCTTTGGGGCTGGGCTTGAAGGATAGCTGGAATTTAAACCTAATGGAGTGCCCTTCCCTCTGAATTTAGGGGCAGCATATGTGGGGTTGGATCCTGCCACCCACCTACCAACTGTACAACTTAAGCAAATTGTTTAAACATCTTGAAAATCAAGTTCCTCATCCACAAAGTGGGGTTGCTAATCCCAGTGCCTCACAGTATTGTGAAGGTGAAAGAAGAATGTCCCTAAAGGAATTATTTTGCTCACAGAATTAAGAGAATTTATAGGTCCAGTTCAGATGCTACTTCCTCCATGGAGTTTAAATTGATTATTTATGTCCTCCAGCACATTGTATTACAGGTATGCCTACTGACCATTTTATTTATGCAGCCTTATCATTTGGTTTGCTTGTCTTCTTCGTTAGATATGTTCTTAGAAGACAGAGATTGAGGACTTTCCCTTTTCACCTCTGTCCCCTTCCCTAATACCTTCTGTGGTGGACTCCAAGTATGTGTGTAGACATAGAGAATTGACCAGGAACCCGAGGGCAAAGGCTCCAAGGTATAAAAATAACAGGCATGTTAAAGTAGTAGTAACTCACTCAGTTTGGCTAGAGTCAAGGATTTGTGTGGTGGTGCATTTAAGTATTTGGCACATGTCTCCCATTTTAGTGATTGTAAGCAAGAGTAGATCACATAAGGTGTAGAAACTGAGGGCAGTTTAAATAATACTGCACTCAATAGATTCATGAGCACTGAAGATTGATCACAGCTGCTCACTTTAGAATTCTTAAAGTGCTTTTTTTTTCTAAAATAGGAATAATCATAATTACCTAATTTAAATTTCAACATCCCAGAAAGATAGACAAGTATTATTCCTATTTCAAAAATTAAGAACTTGAGACTTAAACAGGTTAAGAGATTTAAGTTCAAAGTGATCCTCAAGTAGCTTGCTAGGTAAGACAGGAACACAGTCCTTAACCTGGTCTCGAGGTAGTTAATTCTACAACTACTGGAATATTATGTAGGCTCCAGCTTCCAACATGAGGTTGTAAGTGATCCTTACAGGTAATCTAGGAATAAGGAGTAAAATGTAAAAATTCTGTTTATATTTTCCTTGCCCTTACAATAATTTAGAACTGACTCTTCCTAACATTTTACTTTTTTTCTCAGATTGAGGCACCTGTAGCAACTCCAGGGATTTCACCCAACTAAACACATGTTCAACAATTAAGATCAGCCAGTTACATGTAAAACATACCAGCCATTATAAAATTTACACCATTGTTTATGGTGGATTGTTTCTACACAACATTAAAGCAAAACCAATGTTTGAAAGCGCTTCCGAACAAAAGGTAGATTTAGTCCTTACTGTAAGAACGAAATAGTTATACTGAATAAAACCCATCCTTTGCTCAAGATGTTGAAGATAATTCTAAGGAGAAGGGGCCAGGGCAGGAAGTTGGAGGCAACCCAACGAGGACAGCCAAGGCTGTGATTTATTCAGTGCTGCCTGAGAATCCACGTTCTCTAAATGCTACGATCAGAGTTGAGAATCACAGTTCTTGTATCTCCCGCCTTCCAATTTTTCTGTGAACTGTTAATGTTTTTAAGGTAGTCGAGTGCACAGCTCCTGGTCCGCACCGGATGGGAAACGGCACTCTCAAGTACAAATTAATTTTCATCTTTAAAGTACATCTGAAGAAAAAAACCCAAAGCTTCCCATATAAGACACGAGAGAAGTGCTGCGACTGACCTCAAGGCCGGAAAGAGAACTTACAAAATTTCTTTTTCTTTGAGGGGGGTGGGGGGTGGGGGGAGGGGCGCGCGCACGGCTGGATCTCGCGAGAGCTGTGGCGTCGGGCCTTGGCCAATGGGCGCGGGCGGCGGCCGTTCCTTTATAAGGAGGTGCGGTGGGCTGCGCTGTGGGTTGCGGAGGGTGGCTCCGAGTCGGGTGATGGCTGCATTTTAATCTAACCCTAATTGAGTCGGGCGTAGGCGCCGTGCTTTTGCTCCCCGGCCGCTGTTTTTCTCGCTGGCTTTCAGCGGGCGGAAAAGCCTTGGCCTACCGCCGTCCACCATCCAGTTTAAGAGCCAAAAAAAAAAAAAAAAAAAAAAGTCAGCGGAGGGCTATCTCACCCGTCCCGGGACCCTGCATTGCTCGCCCGCCCAGCCCCCGCGCCCCGCCTGGAGGCCGCGGTCGGCCTGGGGCTTCTCCGGAGGTTCCCGTTGTCGCCGCGAAGAGTTGGGCTCTGTCAGCCGCGGGTTTCTCGGGGGCCAAGGGCGAAGCTATTGACGCAGGGAGAGAAACGGAGCGGGTCCCCGCGCATGGTGCACTTCCCTGAGCTGTGGGACTTGCACCGGGACTGGGCTCGGACACGTGCAGACTGCCGCTGGTTTAAGGGGTGGTGGGGAGGGGCAAAGTCGACTTTCCCACTGAAGGGAGGCTTCAGTTTTACCAGTCTGTCTCCCTTTGCCGTCCATGGTGGACCTGTGGGCCTAGAGACCTGCAGCTTGGACCTGGGTGCTTGCAGATGGCCGAAGGACACGTGAAGGAGCCTGCAAAGCTGGCCCAAGTGAATGGGCAATAGGCTGAGTAGCCAGCTGGTCCTATTACGGGGCTTTTTGTCCTAATCAGTCGCCTCTGATTTTTTTTTTCCTTATCGTGGTAGCGCAACGTAGTTCCAGCTTGGGGATTTTCTTGAGGTATATGCTGCTCCCAAAGCAGATCTTGACCAGTCCATTCAAGTGTGGAAGAGGAGTGATTTTTTTTTTTCTGTGTGCATGTGTGTGAGATTATTAAACATAAGTATTTGTTAACTAGAGGAGGTAGTTCTCAAAATAATGAAAACTATGTTCCTTATGGTCGTTGCTTTTCATCTTTGCCTCTGCCTTTGGATGCAATATATTAAGTGGTGTCAGAAAATAAGTTTACAAGGAAATACCCCCAGCCTCATGCCCCAAGGAATTGGGTCTGGTTTTCTTTCAGAAAAGAAAATAAGCTGATGGCCCACAAGGTTAAAGGAAACAACCCACAGGCCATTCTGCACACTTATCCCGAAAACATCTAGGCGTATGTGGGGATTCATCCCAAGTCAGTACCTTCACGTCCTTAAGGCAGCTATTTTGGGGGCGCTTGCTGAGAGATAGTAGCCAATGGCCTGTTTTATGAAGGCAAATTACCCAGCCTGAATCCTGACCTTACGGTCCAAAGGGCCAGTCAGGAGGACCATGCCAGTAAGTTTATGAATGTGTAGGTCTATAGTAACTCAGCCTATTAAATAAAATAGGTCCCTAGGTTTTGTCGAACACAATTCTTAGTTTTATACAGTTAAGAAATGTAAGAAAATTGGAATGCACTATTGCTGGTAATGTTCTTTAACCGAAAAGGAAAAAGAATTTTCCCCAGCAGCATAGTTTTGTGGAAAGAATTCTCAGGGTAAGTAACTGAGTGAAACTCTAGTTCTGATTTTCTAGATTCTTTAAAGAATCGAGGTAGCTTCACTAAGCTTCCTTTTACTCAGAAGGTACCCTTAAGATTTGGACTGCCAGGGCTCCCTCAGCTACAAAAAGATGTCTGTTGTTCCTGCTCCATCTAGTGGTACTTCTGCTTCCTCACATTTGCAAAGTTGGTGGTGATGTCTGGCCTGAGACAAAGGGAATCTGCTGGGAATCCTTTTTGCTTTCTCATTTTTAAAAAGAAAATACTGTAGTAATTTAACAAACAATTCAAAAATAAGCCCAGAGCTGTTGTCTAGTTCTTAGACATTTGAAATCCTTCCTCTGTCTTGTAACATTACAGGGGAAAATTCTTGGTGTTAATGAACATTTGGTATGTGTTTTTCTGTTTTGGCAAAATGATTCTCGTAAGTTACATAATTTTGGAGTAAGCAGGGGCAGTCAAGGTCACCCAATGAGATAATTTACACAACAACCTTTTGCAGATAATAAATAATTGTGGCAAATGGGATGTTATATTTTTCTTTATTAAAAAAAATATTTTATTTATTTTTTAGAGAAAGGGAGGGAGAGAAACATCGACTGATCAGTTGCCACTTGTATGTGCCCTGTCTGGGAATTGAACCAGCAACCTTTTGATTTGCAGAACAATACCCAACCAACTGAGCCACACTGATCAGGGCTATGACTTCTTATTGCTACAAGATTTAAGTCCCTCTAGCATTGATACTTAGAGGAGCATAAATTACTTGCCTAAGTTAATTATTCATAGAGTTGGGACCAGCAACAAGGCCTTCCAACTTCAAGTCCCATGTCCTGTTTACGGTACTATGTGGCACCTTAATGTCTGGGAAAGATGACTAATATTAACTCCACCATCACTTTCTGGTTTAAAATAGCATCCTTAATGGTTACTTGCCTGTGAGCTAGTTTCAGTTCCTTATCCCTTCTTCTTACGTCCACAATCTTCTTTGATGTGATTTTGATATGATTGGACTGGAAAGTCCAATATTATTTTTTACTATATTAGAAGGACAGGTGATCCTTGTTATTTGTGGTAGTTCTATAAAATCACCATAAGTACTGAATTAGTGAATACTAAACCATTTCTCCTAGCGGAAATAGAAAATGTAGTTCCTGTGAGCTTTTGGTCACATTTTCATCAACTGATCAATTCATAATCTTGTTTTATTTGTGTTTTTCTTTAATATAATTTATTGATTCATTAACAGTGAACTCATATCCAACAGCTCTATAACTCATGCCTGTACAAAGCTTATCTAACACAAGTATTTTCTCTGTAAGGCCTGTCAGCCTTCGTGTACTTAGGAACACCAGGCAACACTGCAGCACTATGCTTGGGGGACATTTTAAACAGTAAGACCACCAAAAAAAAAGCACAAAAAGAATACACACAAAAAGTGTCACTAAATACACCACAAAAAGGGCACGTGTTTGAAAAAAGGCACTGGTTTACAGTGTTCTTTTTTGGAACGAGAAGGTAGAGTGTTACCTTGTTTGATCTTAGCTTGGGAACCTTCATATTAGGTGACTCAAATTTTCCCCTTCTCAACACTTGCCCATGAGTGACTGAAAACATTGGAGATACTGATTTTAGGGTTACAAATAAATTTTAGTGAGTCAATGAATTCACAAATATGGAATCCACAAATATTGGGGATCTGCTCTATGTCAAGCTCAGTGTGATACCTCTACCTTAGTCTGTAGATATCCACATGGTCCCTGATGTACTTGGGGCTTCTTTCATGACTTTCATGTTATTTAAATGATCTGCAAAAGTGATTTTAAGAAGGTGTATGAAGTTTGACAATAACAATATTCGTCCCATTTATTTTCTGTTATTTTGAATTTCAAATAATAGAGGGGGGTATGAGAATTTTACGATCTTGGAGGAAGCTATAAAAAGCTTTAAAAATGACAGTGTAGATTTTGTTTTGTCTTCAGAATGAGAGGCTTCTTTTTAAAAGTGCTGGGTTGGCTGTTGTTCCTGAGTCTGAATATGATGTGAGCTTTAGTTCACCTTGTCCTGGTTCTGCAGTCAAAAATTTCAGATTAGCTTGGTTCAAGACTTAAGAGACAAACAGATGGCACAAGCATACCTATATGCCCACATGCACCTCCACTCCCACAAAGTGTAGAAGAACAGGGGTTTTAAACTAAGATGAGGCTAAAATGACAGAAGTTAATTATCATTTTCCCCATTTATTTTTTTAACAATGTGTGATGAAGTAAAAACATGAAAAATACCCAAGGCTTAGCTCAGATTTTGTAAATATAAATGTCTGCAATGGACATGAAAGAAATAAAGGAGTGAGTCATGCCAAGAATGCAGAACATAGAGACTGGAGATGGTGGGGAGAATGAGTGGCACTTTAAAAGGGGGAAGCAGCCTTGTGCAAATGGAGACCCAAGATTACCAATACTTAAGTGGAGGACAACAAAATGTAGACTTTTTATGTAAACACTGATTCTTTAATGTTGGTAGCTACTTTGAAAAAAAATTTAAATTTTGTGCAGGTGTATAATAAAGAATTTGACTGACCTTTGTTCCTGAGTCCTGGGTAATAGCCTCTACTTCCTTGGAATTTCCTGAGTGGCAAGGGTGCCTTTCATAATCATGGCCGGCCCCTCAGACTACACCTACTGGTTTATGACATGACTTACAATGGGGCTGGTCATGCCAGAAAGACCAAATGTGGAATCATCAGTCTGACCTGGGAGTGGAAGAGGGTCTGAGACTGAGTTGAGCGATTCAACCAGCGATTCATGCCAAAGTAATGAAGCCCCAATAAAAATTCTGGACAAACTGAAGCTTGGATGACAGCACTGTGTATTGTCACCTATCAGTTCATTGAGAGGATAATGTGTCCCTGAGGACATAGAGAACAATGGAAGCTTCACATTGGAGGCTCTCCCAGGGCTTGCCCTATGCGACTCTTGCCCTGACTGGTTCGGATTTTAGTCCTTTTGCTATAAGGAAACTGTGAGCATCAGTGTTACATCTTCCCAAGTTCTGTGAGTCATTCTAGCAAATCATCAAACCTGAGGGGGTATTGGAAACCTCTAAATTTGTATCCTGCTGGTCAGAAGCAAAGATGGCCCGGGGACCCCCTAGCTTGTAATTGGTGCAGGCTGGGTGGAGATGGGCAAAGGAGGGGAAAGGGGGACATCCGTAATAGTGTCAACAATGAAAATAAAGGTTTTTTAAAAAAACCTTTTGAGATAAAATCTGGCCTTTTATAGGCTACTAATTTACGACCTCTGGCCGAGGAAAATTCAGTGATACCAGAAGTTAGGAATACCTTCCCCAGAAATGTGGGAACTTGGGCCATCCCACCAGCTGAAGGCCTATGCAAGATAATTGTATTTGAGAAGAGGCTATATTATTGTCATTTTTTATAGGCCCCGGGGAATATCACTAAAGACAAATTTTAAAATTAAACTTCAATAATATTAAAAAATAGTAGTGCTACTCCCCCACATATAGGACCTAGGAAATTTGTTCCAGTGGTTCTGCCCGAGGGACAAGCCTGTCCTTCAGTGTCCCTACTGTCAGATCCTGGTGGGCCTGTGGGTAAGCTTCTATCATCGCTTGGTAGAACTGAGACTATTTCCCCTAAAACTTTCCTCTATCCTGATTTAGATCTCTGCTCCTAGCAAATTATCAAAGTGTGCAGTGTTTTTATTTGTGTTGCCTCAATTCTCATTTCTTCCTTAAGAGAAAAAGGAAAACAGGAAGAAATGGGAATGAGGGTGTCCGTGTGGGCAAGCAGTTTTAACCTGTGTTCTGACCTAGCTGGGGACCTACTGTAAGTCACCCAACTTTAGGTTCCACCTCTGTCAGATGGGTACAGAGACTTACCTGGAAGGGTGTTATTAAAGAGGAGAGGTAGGTCTTATTCTACTTTGCTAGGAAGGCTTGTACAGCACTCTGATGGGAGTGTTGTGGCTGCTCCAACAGGAAGAGTTTGATTTGTGTGTTGTCTCTAGGTAAGGGATGTGTGGATGAGGATGGAAGTGCCACTGGTTTGCCAGTGTTTTTTATAACACTAATTATGAACTTGCACACCTGCAATAAGAAAGGTTGTTCTAGATGATGTTTACTATTTTGTATTTTGTCTTGAGGGCTGTAGGTTTTTACTTTGGTGATATTTATATGTGTACCATGGCTGTCTATATTAGAAATGTTAAAATGTATAATTATAGCTGTTAAAAGCAATGTTAGGAAAAGCCATCAGAAAAAAAAGTCAATGAAGAAATAAAAATATTGAATTTTTATATTAATTTTTGAATGTGTTTATTATAGCTAAAATGAAAAACATTATTTATACATATCATTTGCAGAAAATCTTTGTATTTACCTCACAATTATTTTTTAGAATGAAAGTAGCTTACTAACATAAATCAAATGACTTATTTTCAACCTTAGAAGAAAAACTCAATTAAAGCAGCAATTGAACTGTAATGGCAACAAGGAGTTCAACTTGACCTCATATGCCATATGATAATCATCTTTCAAGTGTACAAACAAGGAAGCATAGTTATCAAAGAATGAGAAATACATTTGTTCAAAGACCATTTACTGCTTTAACAAGAGGTAAAAGCTTGCCAGAAATGTATAAACACCTAACACAGTGCTATTCATAGGCTTAACATGTTCAAAGACTTGGGGGGCAATTTAAAAAATATCTTTGAAGCTGTGGGTATTCATCATCATATCTAATAATGCTTACTTTCTGGAGTCCCTCTTCAAGGAGGGCAAAGCAATTTATCTGACTTATTTTCATGACATCCTTGTGAGATAAGGCAACTACCATTATCTCCCTTTTGCAAATGGAGAAACTGAAACACTGGGAGGTAAAATCACTTGAACAAGGTCAGTAGCAGGCCCAAGAATTTAAACACACACATTAAAGCTTTTAGCTTCCATTTTAGTTTAACTACAAAAAACTAAACAAACAGTTAAAAAATAAAGAATCTCATACTTTTTGCCTTTTAAGTTAAAGAATAATTAATGGTCAATCAAGTTTTCCCTGTCTAAAATCAGGCTTTTCACAAGAACTAAAATCTTATTGCACTAGAGTGAAATATTTGCAAAGCTGTAATATTCATTTAACAAACACTAAATGCCTAGTCTGTAACGTGTATTGTTTGAGATGTTGAGACGTCAAAGGTGAAAAACATACTCCCCTTCCTTAAAGGTCTTCCTGGAGAGAAGGAGTATGCATAAGCAGATTATATATTATAGTTCAATGCTATTTAAATTTAACTGAATTCTTCATTTTATCCCCCACATCTGTTTCTTCCTCACTTTTCCCATCTCTGTAAGTGCCACTGCCATACACCCAATTGCTCAGACCATTAATCTGGTCATCGTCCTTGAGTCACTCCCCCTCACCGCACCATATCATCTGGTCTATTTTGAAAATACACCCTAAAGCCTTTTAGGTTAATTCATCTCCATCTCCACCACCCTAAGTCAGTTCACTATGTCTTTCAAAGATCTTCTGACTAGTCTCTTTGCTTGTCCCCTACTCACCACCAAATCATTCCTCCCAATGCAGCCTCAATGACCCTATTACCCAATAAAATGCAAACTGAACAACGTTTCTTTCTTTATAAGCCTTCAATGGTTTCACATTTCACTTGGAATAAAATACAAAATTATTTTTTTAAAAAAGATTTTATTTTATATATTTTTAGAGAGAGGGGAAGGAAAGGGGAAAGAGGGGGAGAAACATCAGTGTGTGGTTACCTCTCACGTGCTCCTTACTGAGGACCTGGCCCACAACCGAGGCATGTGCCCTGACTCGGAATCGAACCAGTGACCCTTTGGTTCCTAGGCTGGCACTCAATCCACTGAACCACACCAGCCAGGGCTCAATAATTATTCGTTGAATAAATGAGTGAATGCTGTTGGGGCTGAGGACAGACCCCCTAATTGTAACTGCTCTTTTACCAGCACAGGGGCAAGCTGCTAAGAAGATATCTGCCAAGTAATAGTGCTTTTTAATTTCTTTTAGTTATAAAATTAATGTAACAATATCACAAAATAAGTGGAGTTGAAAACAACCACATTTCAGTAAAACTCAAGTATCATTTGGTACATTTGTTCCAGTCTTTTTTTACATGTTTTACCTAATCACATCTGATATGTACATTTTATATAATTTTTCAAATTCTGTTTTTGCACTTAGTAGGAAATCATAAGCATTATTTTGTGATATTACAGAGCCTTCAGAACCATTTAATATCATCACCTAATGTTCCCTTGAATGGATGTACCATAATCTACATCACACTTTGCCTGCTGGTGAATACTTATGTTGTTTTCAATTTTTTCCCAGCAATTATGAATAATTATTATGCATAACATTTACCATATTTTTATTTCTTTACTTAATTACTAAGAGTTCATGACTATCAAAAGGGATAGTATGGTCATCCTTCAGTGTCCTCGAGGGACTGGTTCCTTAGGGGTTTGCTATCCCTCAGACACCAAAATCCTGAGATGCTAAAGTCCCATATTTAAAATGGTGTAGTATTTATCTGTAACCTATATTTGCACATCAGCTACAGCGGGGTATGCATATATATCACTTCATTCCTCTGGATTCAGTATAGTGCTTGGCCTGTGGCAGATTCAAGTGGCTTGCTTTCTGGACCTTTCTGAGGTTTTTGTTTTGAATATTTTTGATCTGTGGCTTAGTTGAATCTGAGAACGTAAAACCCATAGATACAGAGGGCCGACTGTAGTTGGTTTGAATAATTGTCCAGACTGGTATAGTACCTCTGGGTAATCAACCTGTTTTGCTTTCTGTTCTAAAATTTCCCCCCAATAGATTTTTTTTCTTGATCACCACATACGTCTACTTACCTAAAGCACTCAATCTGGCCACAGCTGCAGACCTTGGGTAATTGCAAATCCAATCACTGAAAGACTGACTCTTTCCCAAGTCCTTTTACTAAAATGAAAGACATTATATCTTCCCTGCCTTAACTTTCCTCATCCTTTTTCCTACCTTGCTTTCACTGCCAATCAGTTTTAACACAGAAGGAGGTAAAGACGGCAGGGAGAATGAGGGAGAGAGGGGAGAAGGAAGGAGGAGGAGCAGGAGGAGAAGAGAAAGAAGAAGAGAAAGTGGGGAGGAAGAGAAAGAATGGCTAAAAACACTGAGTGACTATTTCTCAGCTTTGTGGTTCTAAGTGACAGGGACGAAGGAAATCCACACAGAGGCTGGTTGTGGACATGATGATGCTTCTGCACGTCACACCCTCCTAAATTCAGCTGCAGCCATGCATTGTAGGTGGGATGGATTGACCCTTGCCTATATCCAGGATGGTTTTAATCCCATCTCTCTTGCCATCATGATCTGTTCTGGGGGCAAACAGTTGGAACAAGTCTAGTACTTCAGACTAATGATTGAGTGAAGTTAAGGGTCTCTCTCCTTGAAGAGGAATAAAAAAGCAAGAAACCAGCATTGCTGCTACAAGAAAGGGAGGCCAGTCTGAGGACAGTCAATATGTGGAGAAAGGCAGAAACCAGTGAAGGAGGGAAGGATCGGTGGAGCCATCAATAGACTGTACTTAAAAGCTTTGTCTACTCTGGACTTTACAGATACCTGAGCTGATAAATTACCGTGATTGTTTAAGCCAATTGGAGTTGGAGTTTTCGTTGCCTCCTCTCTAAAGTATCTCAACTGGTGCAGGAGGATTGGCATTGCTGTCTTGCCAAGTAATTGTATTGTGACACTGTCCTAGAGGAGGGGTAAAGGTGGCTTCTGTCCTTGCAGGAAGTGTTGTCTAAAACCCAGGAGGCCTGCCTCAGAGACTTCTGGGATCTACTCCTCTCCCACTTTCTATTCCCAGGCCCTGGAGACAATGATAGATGGTATTACCATTTCTAAAAACAAGACTTGCAACTTTCAGATATATTTGCAAGTAAATTTTCTTCTATTAGAGATGTTTTGTAACAGCAAATACCATGGATATAGTTTGTGACTGCTTACCATGTCAAATAGGAGAGGTACAGAAACTATAATTCCGAGGCAGAACCAGTCTTGACAATAGCACTATGTTTTACAGGCCAAAGGCTAGGGAGTTGAAACCACGGAATGTGCTTAAAATGGTTATTCTCAGAGGTGAAAGACTCTTCTCTTGTGTGCATTTGTGTTGGTGTGTAGCTTTTCAAGAATGAGATACACAGTAATGAAAACTGCCAGTTCCTGCCCTTCTCCATCTCCCACTCCCATTCTTTCCTCTTTCAGGCAGCAGTGCTTACCGTATTTTGTTGGTTGTTTATTACAATGAGATTCGTATGAATGATGTTATAACTGAATTGAGAATATCTCTCTAGTTTAATTTTTGTCTAAGAATCAAGGTTTAAAAGCCTTTAATAATTTGACTGTCGGATGACTGTCCAACATGTTATTCCTGTTATGGAGTAAGTCCTCCTTTGGTATTTATTGCAACAATCTGACTCTAGGGGAAAAAATAGCACTGTTGATGATGATACTTCTGAATGGTTGACTTCCATATTCTGTTGGACAGAAGGGTATTCTTGTGAACTTCCAACCAAGATGGAGGCGTAGGTAGATATACTTTGTCTCCTCACACAAGCAAAAGAAGGACAAGGACAAAATTGAAAACAAAAAATAACCAGAATTGCCAGAAAACTGAGCTCTGTGGAAGCTTGACAATGAAGGAGTTAAAGAAGAGACATTCATCCAGACAGGTAGGAGGAGTGGAATGGGCAGCTGGGGTGGAAAGGATGCGTGGCAAGGCAGGGGCTGGGGGACCAGGTGGTCTCACATTTGTGTGCAGATGAACTGGGAAGAACAACTGGGGAGTAAGTCAGACCACGCGACCCAGGGTTCCAGTGCAGCAAAGGAAAGCCTCAAAACCTCTACCAGTAAAAACCTGTGGGGGTTGTGACAGCAGGAGAAACTGCCAGTCTCATAGGAGAGTTTGTTTGGGAGACCCACAGGGTCCTAGAATGTACACAAACCCATCCACCCAGGAATCAGCACCAGAAGGGCCCAATTTGCTTGTGGGTAGCAGGGGAAAGCAAGTGAGAGCTGGCCAAGAGCCAAGCAAGGGGCATTGTTCCCTCTCAGACCCCTCCACCACATACAGTGCCACAAGGCAGTGA